>JAABNY020000040.1:16174806-16197299 GCA_015164015.2 Brevimyrus niger | reverse complement strand
CGTTGCTTCCGGGATAGGCTCCGGACCCCCCGCGACCCAGTAGGATAAGCGGTTTGGAAAATGGATGGATGGATGTTATATTTGAATATTCAATGTTAATTCAGCAGTATCCCTTTTGTGTTATTGGATATTGTTGTGAGGACTTTTATTATGAAGAGAGAGGGAGAGGTGGAGGAGAACGGAATAAAGGAGAGGGAGCGCTAAAAAAGAACTTGTCCGTGTCTGAGGGTTTTATTATATGAATCTTCTAAATTTCCTAGTTTTAAATCCCCGAATACACCCACAAACAAGTATTACAATAGTATAGCGTTCATTCTGAGGCTGACTGGCCCAAAATTTAAGCACCACCACCAGCAAAGTGAAGGGTGAAAGTAGATGACATTTGACCTTGTAAATCTGATAAATCTGAAGTATAGTATATCTGCTTCAAAAAAATACTTTATGGATGAAGATCCACACCTGGTTTCATTTTCTGGCAAATTGCCCCAAGAATAAAAGGGGGATAACATTGCTCTTAGTGCTTGTCCTTGCTAGGCTTATCCTTAACAGGATCCATGATCACTTGCTCGCCTATCAACCAGTGGAACAGTCTGGTTGTATGTCTAAGCAGTCTACCATGGACTGCATATTGACAATGAGGGTTCTCATTAAGCACAGGCATGAATATTGGTAGAGCTTCCTTGCAGCCTTTGTCGATTTTCGTGACGTATTTGACTTGGGTTGATCGAGTTGCCCTGTGGGACATCCTGAGACTTTGGAGGATCCCCCCAAAGTTGCTGGACCTCATGGTCGGCATGTACACTGGAACTGTGAGTGCTGTGTAGAGTGGAGGGAGAACCTCCACGATCTTCCCAGTTGATTCTAGGGTTTGCCAGGGGTGTGTTCTTGCTCCTACTCTGTTCAGTGCTTGCATGGACTGGGTGTCGGGCAGGATAGTGGAGTTTAGCACTTGTACGCCATCTGTTGATGAAGAAATATTTACTGATCTTGACTCTGCTGATGATGCTGTGATCTTCCCAGAGTCAATGGAGGCTCTGTTTGGGGCTTTCAAGAGACTGAGTGAGGAGAGTGTCTTGGATCGAGAATGCTATGGGTAAAAACTAAGATCCAAGCCTTAAATGACTTCTTGGGCACAGCCATCAGCAGTGTGTCTGTCTGTGGGGAGAATGTCGAGCTTGTTGAGAGATTTACCTACCTCGGCAGTGCCATTCATGTCTCTGGTGACTCTTCCTATGAAGTGAGTAGACGTATTGGAAGAGCATGGGGGGTCATGAGGTCGCTGGAAAGGGCTGTATGGTGCTCCTGATTTCTTTGCAAGAGGACAAAGGTTCGAGTCCTCAGAGTCTTGGTGCTCCCTGTCTTGCTCAATGGCTGTATGACATTGACGCTATCCAGTTAGCTGAGATGAAAACTGGACTCCTTCGGTACCGTGTCTCTTCGGAGGATCCTTTGGTACTGCTGGTTGGACTTTGTGTATAACAAGCAGCACCTAGAGCAGTCCTGAATGAGGCACATTGCCTGCATTGTGAGGGAACGTCAGTTATAGCAGTACGGCATGTGGCGTGTTTCCCCAAGGATGATCCAGCTCGCAGGATCCTTGCTGCTGAGGACCAGGCTAAGGGGGCTGGGCCAGGCCAAGGAGACGCCCACAAAACACCTGGCTGCGGCAGATGGATGGCCATTTCCGAAGGGTGGGACTATGTCTGCCTGGGGAGTTGCCCACCAGAATGTGGTAGGCATGGCAACACATTGCATCAGCACATGCTCCCCAACCTGACCTGACCAGAATTTTTTGGAGGGGTGGGAACAGTGTGTAAGGTAGGCTTGTAATATTGTAATAATAATATTTTAGTTATACTACAGTATTTCTATTTATTGTTTCTAGAATTTATTACTCAGTAATAATGTAATAAAGTTTATCAGTTCATGACCCGAAAAGTTCACTACCTGAATAAATTTTTTCCATTTTAAATAATGTAAATACAAAAATTCGTTAAAAACTCAGAAAAACTGATATTTTTTTTCAATTCTTTATGTTTTTCTGTGACAAAGAATATAGCCTTAAGTTAAAATAGTTAATTATACACAAATAATGCTAAATTCAATGAAAGAGTACAACCGAGCATATGCTTGTTGGCGGGCTGGTCGCTTGAAAGACGTCAAAACACGAAAAAAACCCACAAAACATCCCCTCAAAAAACATTAAAAAACCGAGTAACAGTCAAAAACAATACAGTAATATCGAAATTTTGATTTTTAAAATTATACTTATTACATTACATTAATTATTTTCATATGCTACATTTTTAATGTACATTTCGTGATGCCACGCGTTGTATGGCGATGAATTTATTCTGTACTGTAAACAAACAATATGCAGTTGCCACTATATGTGAATGGAGAATATAGCACTCAAATTGACATAATAATTTATGTCAATAATGAAATATTATCATTTTATGTATAGATATGTGACTTAAAAACCATCATAAACATGTTTATAAATCTCTGAAAGATACCGCTATAACAGAACGTTCTCTCTATATATTTTTTCAGCTATTCGACCTCTGAAGAGATATATAGTAAAGACATACATCTAGAACAACGATTTTATACATTCCACAACCGTCCTTGGGCATAATGTACACTTCTTCGTGTTTCGGGTGCTTCATGGGGGTGTTTTTGGGAGATTTTTGTGTGTTCGCAGCCTGAAACACGATTTGCGAACCGGTACCAAAAAATTGCCGAACATCTGATTCGTAAACCGATTTGTTCGTGAACGGGAATGTTCGTGGGTTGAGGTACCACTGTATTGATGTTTGTGATGCAGTGAGTTGACAATGCTAATACTCAGTACAGGCAAATTGTGACGTTACTTTATGGTGTGCTTTTATCTTTCGCGAGGAGAACTTAAACACACTTTAAAGCTACCCTATCACTTCTCTTTACAATTTTGATAATCACCGTTTAAGTATTGCTCATGGGATTTTTTTTTTTTTCATTTTGGTGACATTGATTGTGTTCATTGATGGATTTATTTTTAAATTTGAGTTAAACATTTTGAATAACATTTCAAAGCCATACAAAATAAAGTGACAATTTAAGCTTAAGTAGTCGGTTATATTATATTAGTAGGTTATATTATTGCTAACCATTGTTGAATCATTTCTACCACCTGCAAAGAAAACTGTAACGGAAATATATTCTAAGCCTTTGTGGTCAAAAAGGGGACTGCATGGGGGAGGAGGCTTAATTACTAAGACATGTACTGTGACATGCTGATATGAATGATATTTTCTCCTGCTAAGTCTCAACAGGGATAGATGGTAGTGCTTCTTTCACAGAAGAGTATGAGAAGTTGTGTTACCCAGGCTTGGATCTAACCCATAAAAAGATGTACAATTTCATAGGTGAGTGATTCAGTATTCTTAAATAAATTATAACAGCGCAATTCCATTTATGTGTGTAGATTTCACAAATAAATTTGTATGTAGACACCTTTGTCAAGTAACACTTTGCATAAGAGTAAGCAAAATGCATGCTCTTTTTTATAGGTATAAAAATAAAGTTCCTGTTTTATGTTCTGTATTAAACTCAATATTTAAAGTTACTGATATAAGTTATTCTTAATAGTAACTTTTTAGCCGATAGCTCTAAGATATCTAAGTTTAACTTATTAATAGGTTTTGTATACCTTTGTTTTGTTGAATTAATGCATTTGTGTGTGTGTTAAATTTTCAGTGATGGACAAATTTTGTTTTTAAGAATTGCCATGTTTAAAATAGGAAAGAGTAATTGTAGTGAATGATGCATTGCTTAAAAAATGAGCAACAATCGTTAAACTAGTTAACAGTTATCCTGCACAACATATAAAACTGGTTCATGCTGTAAGATGTTTCGAGCTTACCCAATGGAAACAAAAAATTCGAACCCTTTTAGCAGATGTTTTTCATGAAGCCACAGACAAGCATGACAGATAGTACATTACAAGCATGCAGCTGTCAAGTTGCTCATTATGTATAAAACATAGTACAGTAGCAATTGCAAGTTAGCATTAGCCCAAGAGCTATAAGATCTATTACAAAAGCACTGCGAAAACCTCTGGCATCCAGTATAGATAAGAGATTAGCGATAGTAGATAAAGGTGGGGCTAGTTTGGATGAGGTAAGGCGTATGTTCCCTGAATAATGGATCTTGAGTCATTTTGTTGAGGGGGACTTTGATAACTGGGTATGTGCAGTAGAGACTAATAGCATGGTTTTATTAATGATTTAATCTCCATATTCTGTTTTTTTTTACAGGAGCTACTCTTCCTGGAACTGTTTTTTTTATCTGTACTTTTTACGTCAAGGTAAACTATTTATACTTTAAAATTCTACTTTACACAGGGTGTACTTGGAGTATGGAATATTTTTCTTGTTGTTATAGTACAAGTAAAAATCTTGGGTTCCCTTAAATCAGAGTTAGACAAGATTTTAACAACTCTGACCTAGTAGTTAAGTTCTCCCCAAACGAGCTTGATAGGCCAAATGGCCTCCTCTTGCTTGTAAATTTATTATGTTCTTAGGTTCTTATTCTATTTCAAATTCCTTTTGAAACACACACCATAAACTAAGATTTAGCCAGTATTTTTTACCTTATTTCATGTACTGTTCACCTGACCAACACACCTGCGAATCTAGAAGTACTATTTGCTCTGTGGTTTTGAGGTATGCGTACAAATGTCCTTATGACAAAGGAAGTGGTATTAAGCTTTGCAAAGGTGTCTAGGGCTGCTGGAAGAAGAGGATTCTACACTGCATGTGTACTTTGATGCTTGAAAAAAAGAACAGCCCCAGGCAGTTGTACCAGTTGCTGTTTTTAGTTTTCGTTGCAGACACAGGACTGTTATATGAATGTGTAAAGTGCAAAATCTCACAATAAGTCATGTTTTTCAAATGATTTTGAATTCCTGGAAATGGAAACTGTAGAATCCACTTTATCAGTCAACACGTGCATAGAATTACTTCTCAGAACATATTAGCATCCACTAACACCCGACCTGCACACACATAAGCCTAACAACAAGAGATCAACTATTCTAACTTTCTCATGCTGATCGATAGATGCATGGAAGGATGAAATGATTTTAACACAGCAAAGCCCGTTAGTATACTTTAGGTCTAATGCATATTATGATAATGACTAATGTATACTTAAACATACAGGCATGCTTTTAAAATGTGTCCTAAGTCAAAATTAACCTTTTGTCTTTCCTTCAGACTTGCATGTCGCTGGATAACGTGACAGAGAAAGGCCAAGCTGAAAATGATTACTCCACCGATAATTTTGACTACGGTGCTTATGTTACAGTGTGTGAGAAGCAATCAAACCGTAAATTCCGCAATTGGTTTATGCCCACCATTTACTCGCTTATTTGTTTTGTAGGCCTGGTGGGCAATCTGCTTGTGATTCTCACCTACGTTTACTTTAAGCGGCTGAAGACGATGACTGATGTGTACTTGCTCAACTTAGCAGGAGCTGATCTTCTCTTTGTGTTGACACTGCCCTTCTGGGCAGCAAGCTTCCTCGATGAGTGGATGCTGGGGTCATTCTTATGCAAAGCCATGTACAGCATTTACAAGGTCAGCTTCTATAGTGGAATGCTTCTGTTGACCTGCATCAGTGTAGACCGCTATTTTGCCATCGCTCGGGCTATTTCTGCTCATCGGCATCGTACACGGGCAGTCTACTTCAGCAAGGTGTCCTCAGTTGTGCTCTGGACTCTTGCCCTACTCTTTTCAGTACCTGAAATGGCATACACTGGAATCAATGATAATCGTACTTGCGCAATTATTAATTCAGGTGTGCAAAATGTGCGAATGACTATCCAAATAAGCCAGATGATTGCAGGGTTTGTCCTGCCGGCAGTGGTGATGGGCTTTTGTTACTGTGGAATTGTGCAAACACTGATGCAGGCACAGAACTTTGAAAAGAACAAGGCCATCAAGGTCATTTTTGCTGTGGTGGCTGTCTTCTTGCTCTTTCAGTTGCCCTACAACATAGCTTTGCTGATACAAACAATCTCAGGGGGCAGCATGAAGTGTGCGTTTGACAACAAACTGCTCTTTGCTTTAGACATCACCCAGAGCCTGGCATTCACACGCTGCTGCCTCAATCCTTTCCTTTATGCCTTCATTGGAGTTAAGTTCCGTCACGACCTGTTCAAGTTGCTCAAAGACCTTGGTTGTGTGAGTCAGGAGCGTTTCTTCCAGTACACCGCCTGCTCCAGGAAGAGGTCGTTTGACACTAAGGATACTGAAACCAGCACTTCTTTTTCTCCATAAACCCAGCAATCACATTGTTTTGGTACAAATAGTCATCGTCCAGCGAAATATGCTGTGGCTCATTAGCTCCGGTATTGCTCAAATTTGAAATATTTAGCTAACAGTTCACATTCCCCATAAACCTTCAGGACACTAGATATGCAGCTATCCAAATATGTAATACAAACCTGCCTTTTGCTGGAGACACTCCCATTGCACAGCCTACTTATATATCGCTATACTCTGCTTAGTCTGTGTTTGTTTTCAAGTGAAGTGATATGTCAAGGGAAAAAAATATATAAGATTACTAGTTTAAAGAATATAATACATTTAATAATGTTTATGCACGTAAATGGTATTACTTGTATTGTTCAACAATCTTTTATATTCCATCTTTTATTTTTATCTAAAACTTTTCTTATGCAATGAATGTAAAAAAAAAACCTAAAGAATGGGTCAGTGTAAACATTATGAAGATCTGTACCAAATAGAATTAAATTATCAGGCTCTTAAAATGTTTTCATCAACTGAATGTCTGGCTTCTTGGTCATTATCTTTAATTTCTAAAAATATAGATCTTGACAGCATGTTTTAAAGATATGTTAATGTTGGTTATGTTTATATTAATGTTAAATATTGAAAATATTTACAGCATGACAAACAACATAGGTTAGTGTGCTCAAAGATGCAAATGATATGTGGAATTAACTCCATTGAAATAATGAAATATGTGTATTGTTGTGTTTTTGCAAATAAACAAATAATCAACTTATATCCAGGTGTTTTATTTTAGAAAAAACTTTTAAAAAAAGTTTTCAAAATAAGTTTGGGAATTTCTTACCTTCTGGTGTGTGTGTGTGTGTGTGTGTGTGAGGACCGTGCGCAGGGCAAATGAGCAGAGAAGCAGGATCGAGCACACGGAAATCCAAGAACACAATCACATGGGGAACACATCAATGACCTGGCTGGGGAAACAAACTTGAACGCGGACTAAGTACATAGGACTAGTCAGAAATGATACAAAACAGCTGCATACAATCAGGAATTGATACAAAAGGGGGTGTGGCACATGGAAGGATCATACGAGCAGGTGTGTGCGGTCCAGATTTATCTTACATCATGGGGACCAAATGTGATTGAAAACCTGTTATTTTGATGCTGTGGGGACTGAAAAAAGGGGAAATGCAGTTGTTGTTTTTTTATCTGTGACTGCAATCAAAAAACAAAAAATGTCATATGTCTAGTAGTTTGTTTGGTTACTTGTGGTTATGGTTAGGGCTGGATAAGGGTTAAGGGTGGTGTAACTAAGATGATGGTTTTTCCTATAGAAATGAATGGAAGGTTCACATTCAGATAGGTATGGCAGTGTGTGTGTTTGTGTGTTCGTCTGTTTCTAAATTAAGAGTGCAGATTTTAAAACAAAACTACACCCGACAAAAGCATTACATGTTTTAATATTCGATAACCAAAGAGATTAAAGCAACACTTTGAAAACACACGAGATGTCAATGGGAAAAATCATACTGGATGTCTATACTCATATGGACTAGGTAATGTGTTCGGAATGAAAGGATGCCACATCGTTCGATGGAAATGAAAATGATCAACCTACAGGGGGCTGAATTGAAAGACACCCTGAAAATCAAAGTGATAAAATGATGCGATAGTCTAGTCCATTCAGCAGAACTTATGGTGGCCCAGGGTAAGAAACTCCAACAGCTGTTTATTTTGGTTTTACTTTTAAGTTTGTTTTAACCCCTTTTGGATCTCCTGGAACACAGTCAACAGAGAGGAAACAGTCACAGGTAGTAGTGAGTTTTTACAAACATATTTATTGATTGCACAAGGGTATTGCTTCTCAGCCTAGATGCAACCCTCCCTGGTCTGGACCCTGCCCTCCCAATACACCCGTAATGGACACAGCAGCCTCTTTTAGCACACAGCACTACACACACAACAAATAGTTCTTTACACTTTCAGCACTACACCCTCTGTGAAAGCACAGCACCCCTAAGATTATACCAGGGGATGGGGGAAACACTATGAGGGGCACACTACAAGACAAGAAAAACACCCACATCCAATAAATAATAGTTGTTACGTGCCAAGTTCCAGTGGTAAGTTCCAGGAGGAGCCCTGCAGAATCTCCGGACCTCCCTCCGTTGTTTTCATTCGCCGGCTGCATGTTGACTCCGCCTCTTCGACTGGACCCCGCCCACATCTCCTCTGATGCATCACGCGTCACTTCCTGTTCCAGGAGCCGAAACAGCAAGACACCTCAAGAGCTCTGCTCATTTCTTAGTTGTTGGTTTTCTTATTGATTTTTGGATTAATAGTGTATGACTGTTTTGGATTTCGGATTTTGATTTCTTGCTCGCCCCTTTGGTACTTTTGCTTTAGTTTGTTTTGGTTTCCTGGTATTTGATCTCTTGCTTGTTTTCTGACTATGCTTTTTGCTTTTCCCTTTGGTACCTTTGCCTGTGTTTTGTGAGCTTGCTGTGTATGTTTGTACCAGGTGTGTGTACGGAGTGACTGCCTTTTTGTTCTGCGAATCGTGGCTTACTGTATGTTTGGGTAGGGAGTCAGTATCGGGTCTTGTATTTTGTTTTCCTTGTGTTGCACTTAGATTAGTTTCGAGATGTTTCGCCAGCGGTGTTTTGGTTGTTGTTTAGGCCTCGATACTCCCGAAGTTTGTTGCACCTCGTGTCTGTGAAAAATAAACAAAAAAAATACAAAAAAGATCCCTTTGTGTCCCGTGTTCCCTGCTTCTCTTCCCATGTTGTCTTGTCGTTCCCTTGTCCTTCCCTGTTTATCTTTCTGACGGTCCCCAATCCTAGACTGGGGATTGCAACATAGTGCACAAAATTAAGGCATAAAAAACAGTAACAATCTTAATAGTCCGGGGCCTCCGCTCCCTCACTGCGAGGCCCTCGCTAAACCAAAATAAATCACAAAAACAAACAAATCCTCTGGCAGCACCCAACGTCCCCTTGTGCTCTGTTGATCAGTCCTGGATCTCTCGAGTCCTGATTTTCCAGCTTGGCCGAATTCGAACTCTTGCACGTCAGCGCCGCTCATAGTCCTCCAGTATCGGCGTCTTTCCTTTGAACCAGTCCATCCCGGTTACTGCTCCACATCACCAAAGAGGTAAAAAGATAAAACCCTCAGACCCTTCTCTTTTCCCCCTCGGCCATAAGGTGAAATGCGCGCCCTCTGAATTAACTGTAGCCACTTCCCTTCATGCCGGCTTAGGGATCGCGGGGAGTCCGGGTTGCTCTCTTTCTTTGTCCGGTCCGTTTGCTGCTCATATCGGCAAGCTAGTTCCACTCCCCGTTTTTCTCGGTGCTGCGGAAGAGGAAAATATCCCATGGCTGCTGCTCCTGCTGCTGATGCTGCTTTTTCTTAGGGACTTAGACCCAAGGGCAGAGCTACACCGGACCCACCTAGTTATTCAGGGCGCAGCCAGAGCAAAACAATAATAAAAAAAAAAAAGACAGACACCAATACCCCATCGCCATGACAACACATATACATAAACACAAAATTGTCATGCTCATTGTGTCAGGACACCACAAACCTTCATAGCAGCAACTCAAAATCATACGCAGTAGTTTGTATGGCCCCCCCGTGCTTGTATGCATGCCTGACAATGTCAGGGCGGCTCCTAATGAGACGACGGATGGTGTCCTGGGGGATCTCCTCCCAGATCTGGATCAGGGCATCACTGAGCTCCTGGACAGTCTGAGGTGCAACCTGGTGGCATCAGATGGACCGAAACATAATGTCCCAGAGGTGTTCCATTGGATTTATGTCAGGTAAGTGTGGGGTCCAGTCAATGGTATTAATTCCTTCATCCTCCAACAACTACCTGCATACTCTTTTCACATGAGGCTGGGCAGAGAAACCCAGAACCCACTTCATCAGTGTATGGTCTGACAATGGGTCCAAGGATTTCATCCTAATACCTAATGGCAGTCAAGGTGCCACTGTCTAACTGGTAGAGTTCTGTGTGTCTCTCTATGGAAATGCCTCCCCTGACCATCACTGACCCGTCACCAAACCAGTCATGCTGAACATGCTGTTACAGGCAGCATAATGTTCTCCACAGCTTCTCCAGACCCTTTTCACGTCAGTCATGTGTGCTCAGGGTGAACCTGCTCTCATCTGTGCCAGTGTCAGACGTGCCAATTCTGGTATTCTATGGTAAATGCTCATCGAGCTCCACGGTCCTGGGCAGTGAGTACAGGGCCCACTAGAGGACGTCAGGCCCTCAGGCCACCCTCATGAAGTCTGTTTCTGATTGTTTGCTTACATACATTCACAACGTTGGCCTGCTGGTCATTTTGTAGGGCTATGGCAGTGCTCAACCTGGTCCTCCTTGCATAAAGGAGCAGATACCAGTCCTGCTGATGGGTTAAGGACCTTCTACAGCCCTGTCCAGCTCTCCTAGAGTAACAGCCTGTCTCCTGGAATCTCTCCATTCCCTGAGACTGTACTGGGAGACACAGTAAACATCTGGCAATGGCACATAGTGATGCACCATCCTGGAGGAGTTGGACTACGTGTGCAACCTCTGTAAGGTCCAGGGATCACCTCATGCTACCAGTAGTGACACTGACTGTAACCAAATGTAAAACTAGTGAAAAAACAGTCAGAAAAGATGAGAAGAGAAAAATGTCAGTGGCCTCCACCTGTTAAACCATTCCTGTTTAGGGGGTCGTCTCATTGTTGCCCTTCTAGTTCACCTGTTGTTAATTTCATGAACACTAAAGCAGCTGAAACTAATTAACAACCCCCACTGCTACTTAACTGACCAAATCAATATCCCAAAAGTGTAATTTACTTAATGCTATACTCTGATTAAAAAGTATCCCTTTAATTTTTGAGTAGAGTATATTTAATACAGTAAATTAGGTATGGGCAAAAATTCCCATAAACACTCCTAAACCTTGTGGACAACCTTCCCCGAAGGAAGGGCTGAATGGGTGGCATCCTTGCGAGATGCCAAAACACTTAACCTGATTCCTCTTGTGCCAAAAGGAGATCTATTTGAAAGTCCCTCTCTGAACTGATGTCAAAGAGTAAGTCTGGCTGCATAGAGAAGGTGCATTTAAAGCTACATTATATTGCCAAAAGCATTGGGCCACCTGCCTTTATGGGAATGTTGCCCATTCTTCCAGGAGAGTATGAGAGTATGTGAGATCAGGCTCTGATGTTGGATGAGAAGGCCTGGGTCGCACTCTAATTCATCCCAAAGGTGTTCTATCGGGTTGAGGTCAGGGATCTGTGCAGACCAGTCAAGTTCCTTCACACCAGACTCGCTCATCCATGCCCTTATGGACCTTGCTCTGTGCACTGGTGTGCAGTCATGTTGGATCAGGTAGGGACCGTCCCCAAACTGTTCCCACAAAGTTGAGAGCATGAAATTGTCCAAAAGGGCTTTGAATGCTGCAGCATTAAGAGTTCTTTTTACTGGAGGCCAAGGCCAACCCCTGAAAAACAACCCCACACCATAATCTCCCCTCCACCAAACCAGCCTATTAATTGTATCAACATTGCATTTAATCAGTATCTGACTCTCAAATCAAATTAATTTAGTACAAGTCAAAAACTTTTTGACAATATTTAGAATAGAACATCGGCCAGCTGGCTGGAGTGACATTTTCAATTTGAGATGTCTGCACACACACATGTAATGGTTCTTACCTTGTAAATAGTCTGCTTTTGTATTTAACCATGTATATACACCTTTGACATAGCTAATTTTAGGCTTCATAATGGAAAAATATAGATTTGCCATGGAGTGAGTTCCAGTGTGAGTCTGAAATTGTGAGTGTCATGCCAGATGCTGTTATGTTATCACCGTACTGGGTAAGTATCAGGTAAGTATGAACTAAAAGAAGTAGATGGAGAGCAGAGTCACATTCACATGTTTTACTCCAGAGAAAACCCAGAAGCCTGCCCCCTTGTTCCATCCAAATGGGTCCGTGTTGCAACATCAATATAACTCAACAATATTCTTTACAGAACACCCCCCCTTAAGTAAGAAATACCTCTAAACATCAAAGCAGAGTTTACAGGTGACACACTCTAAGAGGTATCCCAAATACATAACCCTAAATTACATAGAGACAATGGGTTTCCATGTTCCATCAGACTGCTGTTGGGTTAGGAGGCCCCCCAGTCCCAATGATGAGGTGTCAGTAGAAACGTACGTTTCAGCCGTTGGAGAACAGGTGGCCACCAGCTGTGAGGAGCTCAGTTCCATCTTTAGTCTTTGGAAGGCCTTCTGTCGCGCTTCCCAACGCCACTCGTTCTTTCCACAGAGCAAGTCTTTGATTCGATGTGTGTAAGATGCAACGTGTGGCAAAAACTTACTGAGGTAGCTCACCATTGCAATCGAACAGATGATGCACAAGCTCAAAGAGAAGACAAGCACCCTTAGAAACCTTGGACAGTCTACTTTTCAAATATATATATAGGTAGAAACTAAATATATTTTTACAGCTTCGTGATACAAATAGAAAGAACAACAGTGACTGACTTAAGCATCTGGGTCTCGAAGTAGTTCTGATCGCCTTCCCACTTGCAAATCGCGCTATTCGCATGAAAATAACATGATAATCCGAGAGTTGGTACTTGGTAAAGAAATATATGAATACGCCCATTGTTACTCAAATAAACAACAGCACATGTCTGGGTAGTGTTTACACTGGTCAGCTACAATATCAGTGACGTTTCAGTGATCAGTATGACGTTTCTTTTTAACCAATGTTTTTCATGATTACTTAACTGATTAAATGTTTTATTCCTCTTTCTATTGTTGTTTTTAATGTAACGCTCTCTCATTGTCTGTATGCACTTTGAGATTTTCTCTGTAAAATGTAAAGTGCATTATAAATTAAATTATGGTGTGGAACCAATTAATATTTAAATTCATTAAAATATTATTATTATTATTATTATTATATGGACGCGCTTTAGCAGCTTGAGAGCCCTTATTGCAGTGATACCTAAAAGAGGCTATGACAGTTCATTAACAACATAAACATTTTGTTTAGTTGCTCTTTCTTTACTTGTCAGGTTCCCTTCAAAACATCCCTCAACATCGAGTCTGTGATGCCCCAGCCCATACAACACCAAACTAAATGGTCTCAGTGCACCATGTACAGTATTTTACTGGAATAAGTGCTGCTTGGAATTGCAGTAACTGCAGCTCCCCTATCCAGTTTGAATGCAGTGTCCTCCCCGTTCAACTGCAACACTTCAAATCCATTCCTCTTCTCTTTTTCATCTCACTTCTCCCAAAAAAGCAAATTCCTCCTCTTCACCATCCTTGTACCCCTGTGTAATGTCATGCACAGTCTTGGCTGACCTGCATTTTCTAGCGAAATGTCCCTTTAAATTGCATTTCCTACATTCCACCTTCTCAGAGGTGTCTCTTTTCATTTCCACATTTACCACATTCTGTCGACTGGCTGTCTGCTTTCTCATGTAAAACTTTTCTTTTGTATATTGCTTCAACTTGTCCTGCTGTCGGCTTGCCCCCCCCCCCAGCACAGACTGTTATTTCTTAACTGCTGCTCTTTCTTTGACTTTGGTCATTGCTTTTGCTAGTGTCAGTTCTGGGTCTAGCTGTGAACTTTCCGACAGCCTAGCATGTTGTATCCCGACCACTATTCCGTCCCTTATCAATTCTTCTCTCAGAATTCCGAACTGACGATGTTCTGCAAGCGTGTGTATAGCAGTTATGAAACACTCAATGCCTCCGCAACTAACTTGTATGACTTTCTTTGCCCTTCAGTCACAGGTAGAACATTGAAGATGTCTTCAGCCTGGTCACCCACCTACATAAAGTCATTCACTTGAAACTTCTCTGACTGTTTATCCAGCCCTGATGTGACTCTGTAGTAGTCAAATCGCTTTATCCATCTTGACCAATCATTAGTGTTCGAGAAGTCGAACTTGCCTGCCAGGAAATACTGCGCGGCTAACTGTTGCTGTCCCGCCTCTTACTGCTGCGGATGCTCAAACTTTCGTATTTCTTTCGTCTTCTTCCTTTCTTTTTTTCCGTATTTCGTCTTAACATCGTTCTATGATCCAACTTCTGACACCATGTTACGTTATTACAATACTGGGTAAGTATCAGGTAAGTATGAACTACAAGAAGTAAAGGCTGAACAGAGTCACATTCACACGTTTTACCCCAGAGAGAAGCCAGGAGGCCCGCCCTCTTGTCCCATCCAAATGGATCCGCGTTACATCATCAACATAACTGAACTATATTCTTTACAGAATAGATGCTTGAGATTTGGCGCAATGAAAACATACATTTTTTGTTTCACCCGGGTTTATTTATATAACAGATACTGTAATATTACTTTATACATATGTTAAAAAGCAGAAACGTCAAAGAACATGAAATCAACAATACACTACGTCTATTTATCCAACATGTTGTATTATACATACTGTATTTGTAAACCTTTCAGCTGCATGATTTCAGGACAGAGCAGCCACTCTATTAGGAATATTACGGCTTTTTGGTTGTGGGTGTTAGCTTCGCTGCTGCTATTAATACTAATGGCACATTAGCGCAGACAAAGGGCTGCCTACGCCACACTATGTCATGTTTGGCGGTTAAAGGTGTTCGATATTCATTGTCGTGGGAAACAGCAGTTCTACTGCTAAACCACTACCAAAAAAGGCTACAAATGCTGCGGTGGTTAAAACAGAAGCATCCTGTCAGGTTGTACATAATAACTTAATGTTTTGGCTATTGGTCCAGGTCCGTATGGGACAGCTTCTGGGTCTGGACCTTGGACCGCGGTCTGCCTGTTAGTGACCTCTGATCTAGAGGATGTAGTACAGTACATTATCAAATAAATGAAATACATAAGGACCTCGGGCTATTTGGCCAAGACTGGGATGCTTGGTTTTCTTCTTTATTACCTGGTGTAGCAGGATTTTTAAGGCCCTCAATTTGGCATGGTTTTCTTGCTTATTATAGCCATGGTAATTACTTATGCTAAATTAATGCTAATTATTGCTGAAGTGTGGTTCAGCTCTTCTCACCTCAAAGACGACGACTGTCATACTGTCATGCTCCTGCACCCACCACATGTGAAGCCTAAAATCCGACCGTGACCGTTCACAGCCTCATCCAGCCCAGCAAGCTGCCAGGTCATCGTCAGTACAGCGTCGGATCGACCCTCCCTCTCCTCTCTGTGTGAATCTGACGATGGACGTGCTTATTCTGAATGAGAGGATGAGGCCTCGGAAGGAGACGCTGGGTCCAATGTGCTGTGGACGACACGGGATTTTGTGAGTTCAAAAGGGGGGGAAATGTGGATGGAAAATGACAGTAGGGTTGGAAGTGGTGCATAGTGGGACTGTTGTCGTGGGCCTTAGGCCAGAAGCATGTGTGTGTATAGTACTGACTATGAAACTGGGAGCTGAAACTGCCTGCTTGTGAAGATAATTGGAATCTCTTCTTCTGACAGAATAGGACATACTACATAGGCTGCTCAATGCTGCAGAGTAAGATAACAGGAAAGCAGTCAGAAGTATTGCGAAAGAGAAACAGGCTTATGTTATCATGTGTTTGCTATACTGACCTGTGTCAAGGATTATATGTTTTTTCCATACTGGTCAGAAGGATCACATTTGTGAGCCCATTGGTGTTCCTACTGTCATCATCCCTGCATAATAATGCTCTATTAATAATAAAACTATGCAGTATTACAGAAAATAAAACCCAACAATAAAACATCAAAAAAATTCATAAAACAAACAAATATGCAACAGACCTCCTACCTCTAGACAAGGGTTGGGCTGAAACAGGGGTACACACAAATCTGCAATGCATGAAATTAGTGACTTTGTGACAAGGTTAATCACAAACAACGTAAAACACGCAAGATACATACGACTATTGCATAAAGGTGTGCTACAAGTGATCAACCAAAACACAGTGCTCAGTAAAATTTCCACATTAGTTGTAGTAGGTTCAGAGGCTCAGAGACATAGTTTGCACTCTGGAGGCAACACTTCCATTAGGGTTCTTGTCTCCCTGCATTCACTTGGGGGGTTGTACACAGCAGGATCAGCATGAGCAGGGCATGACACTATCTTCTGATATTAAAATAAACCTACCATAGAAACGATAGGCTTCTAATTTCTCTATTAATGGGTCAACTTAGGAATTCAACAGGGGCTCAAATAATTATTTCATTCAATGTACATCTTGGAGGTCTAGCTAAAAAGTTAGATTTTGGTCTCATCTGACTGTAGAACCTTCTCCCACATCTTAACTGGGTCTTTCTCATGCTTTCTAGCAAATTCCATACATGCTTTTATGTCGATCTTCTTGAGGAATGGCTTCTTGCTACCCTCCTCTAGATGCATGTTTTGTGCAGAGCGCCTTTGAAATTGTGGACCCATTCACCTTCACTCCAGTTTCACCCAAATACCACTGCAGACTGCTGAGTGTGGTGGTTGGATTTTTAGTAGCATTCTCTTACCAGTCAATGTCTTGCTTTGATCCTTAGTTTTTAGAGATGGCCTTTTCTAGCAAGGATCTCTGTGCTGTGATGAACCTTCTACTTTCAGATGATGGATCCAACAGTGCTTAATAAGACATTCAAACTCTTCAATATTTTTCATGCCTTGTCAATGACGGATTTTCGATGACATTAGTCTCTTACATCAGCAGGATTTTCCTTTGTCTTCATTTTTGCAATGATTATACAACAAAGACAATGGCCTTTCCAAAGGGTAGTTACTATAGCCAGGGAGAAACATCGGGACTAAGTTGTACCTAATTATGTTTAATCATGATTGAACTTATCTTTGTGCCGTGTGTGATTGATTTGTAATTTGCATAAACCTGGAGCTTCCAAAGCATAGGGGGTTGAATACTTATAGAAACAGCTGTCACAAGTCAAATATATGGAGTCTTTATTCAAAAGGGTACAGGAACAGGGGAAAGCAAAACAGACAATGATGGGTCAAACAGGAAGGTAAACATGAGGAGAATATGGGAGACCGGGGATGGTTGTCACACGTTTTACTTAAATTTATTTCCTTCCAAAACAGTGAATGGTAAGAATTCCCTTTCTGTACACAATTAATGCTGAATGTGTCAGGTACAAATGGATAGTCATTGTTCTGGTAGAATCCATTCTCTTCAAAAGATATGGGCTGTCAAAGGCACCTTGTGTAGATGTGACAACCAACCCCTTAGTGGGGTAGGTTGTCACACCCAATGGGGTTGGTTGTCCCTGTTTTATTCTAATGGGAAAAATGAAAAATGGAGACATTTTGAAAAAAAATTGTTTAAATTATTTTCAATGAAATATCAAAACCAAACACATCTCATGTGTATAAAAACATCAAATAAGTTTCATTGGTTTCTTTTTAGACTCTTTAAATAAAAAATGTAAACGTAAAATGCATAAATGTAAAACACCACAGGTTATGAAAACTACTATTACCACTATGAATGTTAAAGAAACTCACAACATTCTTAGTCGTGGAACAACTGCAATAATTTGTCTTTTTTGTATTTACAATTGTGTTTTAAATTTTAGAATTGGTCCATTGAAAATCCTTATATGTCATTGACCCATATACTAACACTGGGGTTATTTGTCATGCGTGACAACCTACCCCAACTGACATTTTTAGCTCTTTTGGAGGCTAGACCCCACATGTGTTAACCTAGCTAAGAAAAAACCTAACTAAATTGTAGCTCTCTGTTTATACTTTAAAATGTTAATAATTATTTTACTGTCAATCCATAGTGTAATGAGTTAGAAGGAAAACAAGAGATGCCTCAAAATTTACTTTTGCATATGAAAAACAAATGAAGTTGCCTCACCCCAAGGTTATGCTGCTTTCCCCTCCACTGTCAACATAGATGACCTCTGACACTAATGACAAACATTTCTGTGTGGACGGTTTTAATCAGCGCCCTTTAGTGGCTGAGATATGATGACTGTGACAACCAACCCCGCTTTCCCCTACTGGAGCATATACTGGGAATGACTTCAATGACAGGACTGGGGAGTACGGGACAGGGAAACATTTTTATCTAGGACTGAGGAATTAGCAAACGAGTGGCAGCTGGAGTGATCCACACAAGGGCTGAAATGAGTGGTAAGACAAAACAACCAACAGTTGTGGCTCATTAGAGTCACACTAGAGAGAGAACGGAAGGGGCAGGAAGCCAGAGCATGACAACAGCATACGGTATATCAGGTTTTTATTTTTATCTTTTTAATGTTAGAAGACAACTGACCTATTTTTGCATTTGAAAATATACTGGAGCAAAAGAATTCTCAACATAATGTTGTTTGAGAGAACTGTCTATATATATTTTACACTTCAGACATCTCTCATAACTTTGAGTTGGGGTGAATACTTTTGCAAAGCACTCTAATAGATATTATTATATATACAGATATTATTGTCTTATTATATTTTATTAGATAATTAAATGCCTGTTTCATATTTGTTCATGTAAGACATTTCTATGCTTTTTTACACTTACCGTGATATTTACATTATTGATATTGACACCAATTCATACAGTAAACCGGTTAAATTTGCAGACGACACCAAGGTGGGTGGTGTAGCAGATACTGTGTTACGATCGGTGATCAAACGAGCGGATAAGCAGGCGAGTCGAGCCGGAAGTGCAGGCAAATGGGGCTTATTGGCACAGACGGGGCTGACAGCAAACAAACACCAATGATGAATCTAGGGATACTGACACAGACGTGGACTAAATACACAAGAAAAGCCAGGATTCACAGGAAACAGATGCAAACAACTGGGAAGCAACACGAGGTAATGAGGTTGGCGTGGCACAAAGGAGGGGCGAACGAGCAGGTCATGACATACAGCACTGATCTAGCAACAGAGAGGCTACAACGGGATCTGGATTTAATTAGTGACTGGGCTGATCCTTGGACGATGAAATTTAACGCAGATAAATGTAAAGTACAGATATTTTATGGGTTCCACTGAAATAAAGGTATCTGATTACGAGAAAGATCTCGGTGTGTACGTTGATGCTTCCATGTCCCACTCTAACCGGTGTGGGGAAGCAATAAAAAAGGCCAATAGTATATTGGGTTATATCTCTAGGTGTGTGGAGTTTAAGTCAAGGGAGGTGATGTTATAGTTATATAATTCCTTAATAGGACCCCACCTAGAATATTGTGTTCAGGTTTGGTCACCATACCTTAAGAAGGACATTGCTGACTTAGTAAGGGTAAGTGAGGAATGTCTTATGAGGAGAGGTTAGCTAAGCTATTTAGTGAGCGGGGTGGGGGGGCTAGATATTTTCTTGTTAGTTAGTGTGCCATGTTAACTACATGCAAGACACCACAGATTTTGAACAGATAGGGATATTTATTGTATTGGGCAAATGTAAAAAACAACAACATTGCACTGTTTTATGCCATAATTAACCAAAACCAACAGCAAGTCATCCTTATGGCACTTATCGAATTGTTCTAATGTGGGGTAAAGGGTGAAAGCGATGAGGTCGAACTGGGCCATCACTACCAACACTAACACCACCCCCCCCACACAAAAAAAATCTGCCAGACAGACCCACAGAAAGAAATAAGAACAAAGCTCCCAACTACTGGAAAACAGCATCGAGACAGAAGAAAAAAGCAAGGAACAGACAAGCCCACAAAGTCCAGGAGCAGCAGACAGAAAGAAAGGCAACGAAATCGAGGAAAGGATGAGCCCAGAATCCCGGGAAGCACACGCACCGAAAAACAGAAAAGAGGAACAGATGAGCCCCCAATTTCTGTTATGATCTTCAGTCTAGCGTTAAGGATTGACAGGAAGGTAAGGGAAAGGGAGGAGGAAAGATGACCAGATAATGGGCAAAGGGAACACAGGAAACAAAGGGGTCTTTTTTTGTAGTTTTTTAATATTTATTCACAAACACGTTTACAAACATGAGGTGCCTGAGGATTGACTCAGGCCAAAACAACAACCAAAACAGCTAACGAACACGTCCAAAACTAAGCTAACTCTAAATTTAGCGAAAACAAGAGGAAACTAAATGACAAAGACTAAGTCTAACTCCCTAACCAAAACAACAGTAACCACTGATATCCACAATAAACAAAAGAAAACACAGGGAACCAAAAAAGAGAGAAAAAGAGAACAAACAGACCACGTCTGTCAATAACTAAAGGGGTCAGGACCTAGAGAGGGCATTGGCTATGAGATTACTGGTGCCTTCCTTATGTCTGATTTCTAAGTTAAAGGCCTGTATAATCAGAGCCTAATGCATGAGGTGCTGGTTCATATTACACATCTGAGCCAAAAAAGACCAAAGGATTATGGTCAGTGTATACGACCACCGGCTGAGCACAATCTCCCACATACACCTCAAAATAATGTAAAGCTAATAGAAGGACTAGAGCCTCCTTTTTTATTGTACTGTATGCAAGCTGGTGTTTTACAAACTTCTTTGAGAAGTAACAGATAGGACGATCTAAACCTTGATTGTCTTCTCGAAGGGGGACAGCACCGGCACCTAATCCGTTAACATCCACTTCTAACTAGAACGGTCAGGTGAAACCTGGAGCAGCTAGGACAGGGGAGCTATTTAGGAACATCTTAATGGAGTCAAAGTCAGCTTGATAGGCTGGGGACCATACAAACGGTACGCCCTTTCAAAGCAACTGGGTCAGAAGAATTATCGAAGAAATTCCTACAAAAACATCTATAAGACCCAGCCATCCCGAAGAACCGTTTCAACTCGTGCGGTGTATATGGAATGGGGAATGACTGGATAGCCTAGACTTTAGCATCCAGGTGCTTAACTACACTGCAACCCACTAATTTTCCCAAATAACTGGCTGTACCTTGGCTAAAGTTGCATTGTTCTAGATTTAGGACTAATGAAGCATTTTGCAAACGAGTGAAAACTAGCTCTAGGGACTGCATGTGTTGCTCCCACAAATCTGAATAAGTAACAACATCATCTAAATAAGCTTCACAGTTTCAGACATTGCCGAGCACCTTCTCTATGAGCCACTGAAAGGTGGCTTGGGCATTACTTAACCTGAAGGGCATGATTGTGTACTGAAGGAACACATCAGGAGTAATGAAAGCAGACATTTCTGAAGCTCGAAGGGTGAGAGGGACCTGTCAATAACCTTTTAATAAATCTAACTTTGTCACATATTTGGCGGACCTGATCTGAGTGGAAGTGGAACGGCATCCGGTTTGGTCACAGCATTTACTTTTCAGTAAAACCAGGACATTCCATCAGGCTTGGGGACAAGCAAACATGGAGAACTCCAGGGACTGCAACTAGGAACAACAAGACCGGTTGTCAACAAATAGTTAGTCTCTTGAGTCAAGGAATGTTTATGCGGGCTATCATGGTAAGGGTGTTGTTTTATGAGGACATGACCAGTAACATGTACTGGCTTGAAAGGTTTTGAAGAGCTTCTGAATTTGGTAAATAAAGCCAGGTTAGCATTTTTTCCCCAAGTGTAATTCATCATCCTCCGGCAAATATTCACACATAACAGCCGCCATTCCTACTTTAGTGAGGTCCGGGACAGAAATGGACGAGGGGGCAGAGGCTGAACGATTGAGGTAGGGTTTTAACATATTTATGTGACAAACCCTGGACTTCCTCCTATGATCTGGGGTTTCTACCACATAGTTGGTAGAGCTTAGCTTAAAGCAAATGACGTATGGACCTGAAGGACGAGCACGGAAGGAAGAACCGCACAATGGGAGTAAAACCAGAACACGGTCACCAGCTTGGAAAGCTAATTGTGTAGCAGCTTTATCAAATTGTGCCTTCATTTTTACTTGCGAGGCACCTAGGGATCTCCTACCTAAGGCTCTAACAGCAGACATACGCCCACCAAGGGAACTAACATACTTCAGGAGGTCCTGTGATGGCGAAGGCGTGTTAGGTGACCACCACTGCTCCTGAAGCGCTTTTAGGGGACCTCAAACCGAATGACTAAACACAAGTTCAGCAGGGCTAAACCTGGTCGACTCCTGGACGGTGTCACGGATAGCAAAGAGGCGGAGGAGCACACCCTCATCCCAGTAACAAATGATTCCAAAATTAAGCAGGAGTATTTAAGTCTACAGGTAGAGTTAAAAAATAACATTAGGCTATCTAAG
>JAABNY020000040.1:16120010-16134630 GCA_015164015.2 Brevimyrus niger | reverse complement strand
CTTATGTCACTATAACACATTCCTAGTATGTGGAAACATACATGGCAATAAAGCACATTCTAATTCTAATTCTAATTCTAATTCTAATTCCAATGCAAATGGCCTGATTCTCCAAACAGCAACAGCACACAGACAGGGTCAGGAGGTTCACTTAAAGCTAGACTGAACATTATAATGGCTAAACAGTTGTGGTGTGCAGATAGGCTTCTCTGAGCACACGATTCCTATAAGGCATGGTGTGGGGGCATGGTGTGTCTGGTACTAACTACCTAATAAAGTGGGTGTTGAATGTAATATCACTTGTTAACAAAATGTACCATGAACACCAAGAGTCGAGATGCCCGTCCCTAGACAAAAATACATGGGTGTGGTGAAACCAGCAAATGTCTCCACCCTGGAGTTCATGCACTAGCCCAATGGGTAATAGGTTACATGACTGTACAGGCTTTGGCAATAGTGCTTGTGCAAGAGTCAGTTACATTTCCAAAAAAGTAAGAGTAAATGTTTTCTGCAAATTATATGTATGGATACACAATGTAAAGTTCCAAGTTCCACAATATGACTAATTAACTCAAGTACTATTCATAAAAAGGAAATATTTTACTGACTGTATTTTTGCTCAAAGGAACTATTTTACTGACTGTATTTTTGCCCAAGGGTACAATATAATATTACTACTACAGCCTACTACTATCACTATTATTATTATTATTAGTAGTAGTATTATTATTATCATCATCATCATCATCATCAATACAACTACTACTAGTACTACTACTAATAATAATAACAATAATAATAATGAAACTACATGAACCATATGGTAGATCATTGGATAACAAATAGACAAAAATAGCTTATAAACCTATTGGTAATACATTGTATTGTAAATGATGATGTTAGAAAATAAATGGACATGAATATTGTGTGAGACGGTTTAAGCAGGCTAAAGAGCATTTGCTACATGTGCAATGATATGGCATAAAACAGAGGTATTTAAGACTTTTTGCAGGACACTGAACTGTCCCTCAATTTCAGTTTTAACACATTCAGAAATCAAAGACCGTTTGGTATGAGATCAGAAAAACCCAGAGCTGCCCTTGGGGGAACTTGGACCTAGACAATGGGTCTATTCAGACAGAGTTGCGAAAACAGTGCTTACTCACTTCAGACTATCCTGGGCTTTGGCCCCGCACTTTGTGTAAGCCTGCTGCCATGGGAACCTGGTGCAAACATTCCCTCAACGTATTAGCGTTACAGTAAACAGTGATTAAACAGTAATGACAGATGAGGGAGGAAGAGCATGCTGTAGTGTTGAAAGAAGAGACACAAAGCAACAATGCATATATTATTGTGTCTAGTTGCAACAGTGATAACATGCAGCAGGAGTATCTAAAATAAATAAAACGAGCACTTTACATTTATTGTAAAATTGCCTATACACATATGAATGTTCTAAAGGCAGAAAATGTGTGTGTATGTGTGTGTGTGTGTGTGTATATAGTGTGATGATCTCCCTGTAGTTGGAATCCACCCTTCAGCCCCCTTTCGTAAGGACTGGGATCACCACCCTAACCAATCCAAGGGCACTGTCCCCAATGTCCACGCAATGCCGAGGAGGTGTGTCAGCTAAGACAGCCCGACAGCATAAAGAGTTTTCAGGAACTCAGGGCGAATCTCATCTACCCCCAGAGCCTTACCGCTGATGAGTTTTTTGACCTCAGCCCTCAGCGTAGTTTTGCAGAATTTCTTCATGGCTGACCGAAAGTAATTTTCTATGGCCGTACCAATCTCCTACCACACTGAGTTTTTTTGCCTCTGCAACTGCACACTTTTGTACTCTACTTGGCCTGCTGGTGCCTGTCAGCTGGCTCCAGAGTCCCACAAGCTATTCAAGCTAGGATTACCTCCTTCTTCAGACTGAGGGCTCCCATTACCACTGGTATCCACCACCAGGTTCTGGGCTGCCACCACCACTGGTACCGACGGCCTTTTGGCCACAGCTCTGCACTGCCACCTCAGCAATAGGAGAACAGACCAAGGCCAAGTCTCCAGCTCCCCTTAAAAATGTAAGATAAACTCTGCCATAGGTTTGAGTTGATCTCCCAGACGGGGACATCTTTCAAAAGCTCCCTGTACACCCTCATAATACGTGGGTCTACCAGGTCTATCTGATGTCCCACTCCTGCCTGGTGCCTTTCACCCAGAGCAAATCCATAGTAATACAGTCCAGCCCTTCCCCAGGTGCCTCATTTATCAAAGCTGTGTATACACAGAAAGACGCCTGAAATGTGCAAGCCCAACTTAACACAAAATCCTGGATCAAACAAAACATGATGGGGAAAAAATATGTATCTTTGCAGAAACTCGACATGACCGCATGCAGGCGAGCAATTCATACCATCCACCCAGACCTTCAGGTAAAAAACCATCAATGTAAAAATATGAAATGGGATGTATTTTGTGATATGGCAGGATTTACGTTAATATGAGAAAGCCAGTCGTTGGAAAATGAAATATAGCCAGACATCTTGCACCACCAAACTATTCTGTTCATTCCTGTGATGTCTGTAACCGAAGTCATCTTAGATTTTGCATAAGTTTTTATTTTATTTTTTTTATGAAAGTCATACCATGAATAATGACGTCATAATCAAAAATAGGTGTGGCTGGAATTGGGCAGAATACTACCAATTAAATGGGAGGTTATTCAAATTATTTCTGTAAGACAATGCTAATAATGCATTTTGTTGGCACTGAAAAGCTTAATTACATTTTAAAAAGGCAACAAATATTACAAACTTTTTTTACGTTTTGTTGGCTGGGGTACAGCATAAATGGGATGCCAGTTTCTCACAGAGCACATACTACGACTGATTTAAAGTCACCAGTTAACCTAAAGCCCAAAGCACAGGGAGAACATGCAGATTCACTGCAGACACATACACAAACTCAGAGGATATAAACTTTAATCCTGAAAGAAAGAGACAACGTTGCTACTTACTGAGCCACCATACCAAACATCTAAAGCCATAAAGGATTTCACTATTACTGCTACCTATTTGTTCATTCATCAGTATTGTATTTCCTCAACTAAAAAAAATATAACATGTCCAGAGTTTACATTTATCTGTAATCAGTGGCAGGCAGGGTTCAGTTATCTGCTAATTAGTAAAGCTAACTTTTTTGTTGGCAGATCAGCATTTCCACTAACTTTGAAAAGTGTTAGGGACTGATTAGCTTCCGCTAAATTTAGTTCGCTGACTGTAAATCCGCTAACAATTGAATGTAAAAAGTAAAGTGAATAAAGTTTAATGGTCAAAAAAACATCATACATATTTGTTCCTGTCTGTTGTAAGTGTGTCTGCATCTACCTGTTAGCATACCTTGTCGGATTTAAAGTAGTCTGGGCTAAACGTGAGTGAACAAAGATAAAGTCCATTTAAACTGGGGTACCATAAACTAAGCAGAGAACTGGGGCCACAAAGTTGGATTTCTTGCTTAGCTGGAAAATTTGTCGGGTTTAAGATACACTAGTGCAAATGGTCTTCATTCACAAACATTCACCCCAAACCACCTTAAATCTGATATGGTATCCGGCTAAGCAAGAAATCCTGCTTTGTAATACAGGAACCTGGTTGTATTTTCTGAGTTCTGAATGTCAGAACGATGGACCAGTAAAGAGCTGAGACCCTCCTTCCTTGATCTGGCTAAATAGTGCCATGTTTGTAGTCCTCAAGCAGCTTCACTGAGAACAAAATATCAGCATGGGCCAGTTGCAAAATACAGCTACTCTGACAAAAATGCTTTTATCTTGCAAATTAAATATCACAGAAGGAAAATTTCAGTGCAGATTTATTCCAGAGACTCAACAGAATCCAATGATACCCAATTAGATTAGTTCTGAATATCCCCTGCTAATCACTCTAGTCCAGGAGATGGAACTTTTGTTTGTGGTGGACATTCTGAACATACCGTGATGAGTGTCCTTTCATTTATTTTTTAAAGATATCACAAATATCATAATAGGGTTAATCTGTGATTAGAAACCCTATGTTACGCCCACAGGGGTGGAACCCGACCTACACGCCTCCTCAACAGCTGATTAGACCGGGTTTATAAGCAGTGGTGACAGAAGCACACCTCGCAAAGTATTGAGCCGATGTTCTCGAGCCGTACCGAGCGTTTTCTCTGTCTATTGTCAACCCGCTTCTCCCTACCTTGCCTGTCTACCCGGTGTTTGATCCTGACCTCCTTGCCTTCCCTCCATAGACCCGTTCCCGTCCCTGACTTACCTGTGCTTCCTCGTTCCTCGTCACCCTCCTCGTGTTCCGTGTCCGTGTGCCTGTTCGTCGGACGGATTCCCCCTGGCTTCGACCCCAGACCTCGACCCTTGACTCCAAATCATGCACCCAGCTCTGGTACCCCTGCCCTGGCTCCACCCCATGGGGAAACCTACCAACCCAACCTGCCTGAACCTTACCATCCCGGCACAGGGGCCGGTTTCCCGAATCCCTGCGGGACTGCCCTCCTGCGGAGATCGGCAGTCCTTTCCGCTAATAAACGGCTTCCCTGCACTTCTGGATCCCCGCTCTCTTTATTCCACGATCGCGACACCCTAATTTCCAAATGACATATAACAATACATGTAAATAGATTGCAAATATTTACAAAAACGATATGGAACCGAAATAATGATAATTAAATCTTGATAATCCCATTGCTGGCATTATATAACGTTCAAATAAACGGGTTACACAAAATTTGGAAAGCAGATTCAAAGGATCTCACACCAACAATCAAAAAATGCAAGTATGGAGTTATATACTGTAGCTGAAGAGCTTACTGTCATTACTGGCACAGACATGAAGTAAGAAAAAAATGGCAGGATTTTGCAAACTTAGATAAGAGGAAGGGAGCTGCTCTTAGATAAGAAGAAATGGGCTGGTCTTAGATAAGAGGAAGGGGGCTGATAATTACAGGAGGTGGAACCAGCTCTGCTACTTCTCTGACCCCTGAGGAGGAGAGGGCCTTGGCAATATTGGGCACAACAGCCTCTCATGGTGTCCCAGAGGGGGTTTATGTGCATGTAGGTAATCCTCACCACAACCATCAGACCACCATCCGGTCCAACACTTCTTCCAACCAAGCCTCGGCTACACTACAGAACACCTGTGGGTGTAGCCAGGACCTAGTGTAGCTGGAGAAGGAGAAGCTACAAGTCCGCTCTCTGATGTGGTAAAGCAGGTGTCCAACAGAGATGCTCTCTTCCAAGATGAAATTCTTCAATTGAAGAGAGCTAAGCTGGATCTGGAGGCAAAAAGGTGAGCTTTGTAGGAGCAACAGATCTCTAGGCTGTGTAGTAACGCTCGGTAAGACTTCTTCTCATCAGCACACTACTTCGCGGTTTGTGTGCGGGTGACTCCTTTCCTATATTGGGGTGTTAATCAGCCTCCAATGTGTTGCACCTGTCCGATCGGCCCCCGTGGGCGTGACAGAACCCCCCTTCCTGATGGATGCCTCCAGGAGGCCCATGTCGCTTGCGTGGACGCCCTTGTGGACGGGGCACCGGCTTGTTGGGATGTGTCCTGTAGAACTCGTCCTTCAGCGCAGGGTCCATCACCTCAGCAGCCGGAACCCAGCTTCGCTCATCAGGTCCCTGACCGTCCCAGTCGACGAGGTACTGTAGTCGCCCCATCCTGCATCGGGAGACGAGGAGGGCGCACATCTTGGAGGAGGGTGAGTCACCGGAGGGGGAACCTCTTCTGGTGGGTCAGAGTTGGGACGAAGGCTGTTGTACTTAACTGGTTTTAGAAGGGAAATGTGAAATGTGGGAGAGATCTGGTACACTCGAGGCAACTGGAGCCTTACGGTCACGGGTCCTACCCTTCGCAGTATGCGAAAGGGTGCTATATACCTAGCGGTAAGCTTACCACACTTGCTGTCCCGCTTGGAAGGGGAACCCTGGGCGCCGATGCTTGTCCGCTTCAGTCTTCGTTCGTTCAGCCTGCAAGCGTAGAGCGTGCTGTATGTTTTGCCAGGCTTCTCTGCTCTCCTGAAACCAGGTCTCAACTTTTGGGACAGTCCCGACAGGAGCATCCCATGGGAACAAGGGAAGTTGGAACCCTAATACGCATTGGAATGGAGTGAGGTTAGTTAAAGGACTCACCCGGGAATTGAGGGAGTATTCCGCCCACACCAGATTAGACATCCACTTGGTGGGGTCGGTTCGGACCAGTAAGCGAAGGGCCTTGGACACTTCACGGTTAGTTTGCTCGGCCAGCCCATTGGACTGGGGGTGATAGACTGTGGGAGCTCGGGCCGCGGCTGTGTTAAGACAGGAGTGGTACAGAAGGCATGTTTCAAGCAGGTGAAGGCTTGGTCCTCCACTGGAGTCCAGGGTAAGTGGGTCAGTTTGCCATGGGTGAGAGAAGTGAGAGGCGCTGCAATCTGGCTGTAGATTATTTTTGAGTGTTCTTGCTTAATGGCATAAGTGAAGATTGTGTTTTAAACCTTCAGCTCTTAGGATGACCAGATGATATGTGAAGAACTGAGAAATGTGAGAAAATAAATGATGGAATCTCAAAAACTTGCCTTGGCAGGCATCCAACTCCAGAATATGCAAAACACCACAATCTGCTATCAATCTATCTGCTTACATAAATCCTTCTGTTACAGGCAAATTTCAAACATTTTATGCATCAGTAAATAAGGCTTTTTCCAGGAATCAACTATGAAATGCTGATATGTCATTGCCCATGCCAATACCAGAGTCAAAAGAAAAAATGTTATGTGAGGTCTCTGATTTTTGGATTCCACTGTGTGTTCTTGCATATATTCACAAAAGTAACTAAACTGAAGAAAATATATAACCACAACATCTAACCATTTCAGGCAATTTACTGAAAATCAATGAAATGTTGCATTTATATTTTTGTTCACATGGTGCAAAACAAATTCAGTGCTTACATATTTCCCATACATTGTCCCAACATGATTGCAGAAAAAGCACTTTGGGGTAGATTCTTCCATCAAGCACTGAAGTAAAAAAAAACATTTAAAAAGTTAAATGTGTTGCAGTTACGCCTGTTCTTCCCTCATTAGCACAGACACATCCACCGCACTTAACCAGAGCATAGCCGAGAAAGAAGTATAAAGAAGTAATTCATCAAGAAACAAAATAGGGTTTTGCCCTCGATGATATTGGTGGCAAGCAAAACATGGAACAGGAACTATTTCATTTACATTGTGAGCTCGAAATCCAGAAAAACCTTTTTATTTTGAAAATGAAAGCATGCCAGTAAGGTACTATTCATACACAGTTACCTGTGTCTTCTGTGTAATAAACCCCTGTGTTTACCCTGAATCTGACGACTCCTGAACTCCTGTTTCGTGCGGTGCCTCGCGACGTTACACCTAAGCTCAAAATAAGTGAAATTGCAGGGCCCTAACTATAGTTTTAAAATGAGGTTCAATTTTCGGACCACTATTGTTACTAATTTACATTAATGATATTAACACCAACACATTACTGGTTAAATTTGCAAAAGACACCAAGGGGGGTGGTGTAGCAGATACTGAACTAGCAGAACAGAGGCTACAACGAGATCTTGATTTAATTACCGACTGGGCTGAAACCTGACAGATCAAATTTAACATAGATAGATGTATGGTAATCCATGCAGGGAGCAGAAATAAAAAGTACAGAATTTTTATGGGTTCCACTGAAATAAAGGTAGCTGATTATGAGATGATACATGATTATGTATGTTAATGCTTCCATGTCCCACTTTCGCCAGTGTGGGGAAGCAATTAAAAAGTCCAATAGAATGTTGAGTTACATCTCTAGGTGTGTGATGTTCAAGTCAAGGGAGGTAAAGCTACGATTATATAATTCCTTGGTAAGACCACACCTAAAATATTGTGTGCAAGTTTGGTCACGATACCTTAAAAAGGGCATTGCTGCCTTAGAAAGGGTTCAATGTAGGGCTACAAGAACGATTCCTGGTCTAATACGAATGTCTTATGAGGAGAGTTTAGCTGAGCTGAATCTGTTCAGCCTCAAGCAAAGGAGACTAAGGGGGGACATGGTCCAAGTATATAAGATTCTAACAGGTCTGGATGCTGTTCAGCCAAATGGCTACTTCAGTATTACTTTAAATATTAGAACTCATGGCCATAGGTGTAAATTAGCAAGTCAACATTGTAAAATAGATTTGAAAAAGCACTTCTTTACATAGCTTGTAATTAGACTATGGAATAGTCTTCATGTTAGTATAGTGCAAGTTAAAACTTTGGGTTCCTTTAAATCAGAGCTAGATAAGATTTTAACAACTCTGAGATATTAAGTTCTCCCTAGATGAGCTTGACAGGCCGAATGGCCTCCTCTCATTTGAAAATTTCTTATGCTCTTATGTCAACCATTTTACTCTAAAACCGATTAAAAACAACCAAGACATAATCAACATTTTAGACAATAATATGTGTTTGTCATCAAAGTCATCGTAAAAATGCATGAAACTTGATAGTTTATTAGAATAACCTGTATTGTATTTCAGAATGAATCCTTCTTCTTTTCCCCACTTCATTCATAACAGTTCTGTAAACAAGCAAGTACGCCTAACCAATAGATACAGGTAAATGTTGGTACCATTACTAGCATGGACTGAAAGTATAAAATGCATTGCTGATAAAATAATAATGCAATCAACTGTTTAGTCCAGACAAGCTTAGTTGTCAGCAATGTATTATTCCAAGTCAATTTCTAGTCACTGTCAATAAAACCTCTACCTCATTAAGCGTTGAATGGTTACCAATTAGGTCCTAGTCAGGTACAGTAGTTCCATTAGTGTTTGTAGTATATTATAAGTGTAAGTATTTCATGATCCACCTGGAAGCATGCAACACATTCAAATTCTGTCTATACAAACATTGTTTTTTTAAAAAAATGCAGCTTAGCAACTTGCACAGAGCGGTTCAGGATGCATTTCATTAAGTGTTGTACTTTGTATAACTATGTACGTGACAATTGAAGAGATCTTGAATCCTAAAGAACATGCTATAAAGAGCAAGTTCCCCTAATGTAAACAGTGCACAGTCTGACTTCAAACCAAATTAGATACTGACACGGACTCCGATGTTACAAGTTAAAAACACAATTTTCCCTGTTTACATGTCAATGTTGAAAACCCAATGTTGTGTTCAACCTGGACACAGTTTTGGAAAAGCTCCATTTTCAGTAAACTAAAATGCCATTTGCATGTGGACCAACGGATAAAGTGCACAGAAAAATCCACGTTTTAAAAATTATGTGTGTGCGTGTGGAAAGGCCTCAGTGTTTCGGTCAGCGGAAGTACATCAAGATGACAACCAAATATTCTGGTCGTCTCTATCTGTCCCACTCCTACATGAGTGCAATACCATTGACTGTGACTTAGGCTTACAATGACATACTACATTCCTTTGAACCTTTTTCTAACTCATTTTAATTGAAAGAATTATTTTTTATTGACCAGTCGTTTAACCTAATTGATTCGCCTGCCAGGTATGTTGACATGGTAAATGTCACTCAAATCCTGGTAATATAATTTGTTTTATACCTATATATTTCAATTTACAATTGAGTTATATATTCATTATTCACATAAGTTTCGAGCTGTGACATTTGTTTCTAATTGTATGATACATGATAGAAAGTTTTGTCACATGTTCGGCTTTCAGAACACTGTAATATTGCATTTGGCCATGTACTGTAAAGATATAGGACTTAAAATAGCCCTCGAGAAAAAGTAGAAAAAATGTAATTCAATGCACTTAAATCAGTGATAGAATGCACTTATGGGTCATTTACATGCGACACACGCATATGTTTGTGTTTCTCTGGCCAAAATGCATGTCCAGCCTAAGAGTACTTAGACCCTAAGCTTAAGTCAATGGGAGGATTCACTTAAGTAACATTTTTTGACTTAAGTGCATGGGAGAATTGTTTTGTGCATTACACAACTCACAGTGAGCTGTAAAAAATTAATTTGAATTATTTTGCAGGGAAATCAGTTATTTGGGCTGTCTCAGTTAGTATTAAGGCATATGATATTGATAATGAAGATGAAGAAATGACAGTGGGTCAAAACTGGAATTGGGGCAAGCTGAATGCCTCCTGAGGATGACATCATTATTGTTTTCGCTGCAGGTGTGGAAGGTAGAAGTCTGGACAAGCTTTTGCAGACTAACCCTTACTCAACATGTCCAAACGTACCTTATCTTTTGTGGGTAGTGCTGACAGTTTACATGAGACTTTTTACAATTAAACCTGTCTGAAATTCACCTGCTGGCTTTACTTCAGCTATCTAAATGGAGATCAGATGGAGTCCTTTGAAACAACCTTTATGGTTTTCCAGTTTAGATGGTGGTGGAAGATTTTACAGTCCACTTCACACATAAATAGACATGTAATGACAGAAGTAATTAAAAAAATATACAGTTACCTGAATGGTGTTCCTCATTTGGAAAATACTAATAATACATTTGGTAAAGTTTATAATTTATATATTCACTTCGCATTCACTATTGGGTAAAGGAAATAAATTAATACATTTAATTTTACATTTGGTATTGTTTTGTGAAGTACATTTTGTTCAAATTTCCCACAATAAGCTAATACATAAATTAGAGAAAAGAAAAGGTAAAATGCAACTGTCTCATGCACAGGGTATTACTCATGGCTAAACATGACCTAATTATGAGTCACTTAGTTTGTATGCATCACTGATGACTTGATTGAAAGCTAAAAAATAAATACTGCTATAATATTCAATATGGGGTTGATTCTCCCATCAAGTGCTTAAGTCAAAAAGTGCTTAAAAAGTTATATGCTTTTAGGTTAAGCATATTGTACAGTGCCCTAAGCAGCACGGAAACATCCAACGCACTTAACCTGAAAAAGAAACCGTGGCTGTGAAGTATGATTAATTCATTAAGCAGGGAAAGGGGGATACACCCTTGACAATCCTAGCAACAAGCAAAGTGGAACATGGCTTATTTAGTTTACTTTGTCAACCTAACTGAAATCTACAGAAACCATTTCAATTTGAAAATGAAAGCATGGCGGTACGCCACTATACTTATATTTAGTCATTCTCACGAGTATGGCAATCCTTTAACAAAAAATAAAATGTTACTGTGAAATACAGTGTGTGAATTTTGTGCAGAGCAATTGACATACTTTATTAGACATATTTAAATTGTGTCATATATTGCTCAACCGTTTTCCACAAATAGACAGTGCTGTTGCAGTTTTAAGATCAAATAACACAGAACTAGATAAAATATGTTTATTTCTTTCACCTTCACTGCTGGTAAAGTACTGCCTTTCTCACCACTGCATATGACACTCCTGGAGCAAGAAGTAAGGGCTCCTCTCTCCACCACTGATGTGCTTGGGGACTCAGGGGGAACTGACACCCAATGAAAGTAACACAATTCAATGTCCATTTAAGTGACTTTCTAGCTGAATGAAACCAAATAGTGAGTCCTAATCCATCCATCTATTCATCTTCTAACTGTTTATCCTAGTTAGGCTCATCAGGAATCTATTCCAGATAAGACAGAGCACTCTTGATATGACGCCAGCCCATTTAGACACACCACAGACAATTCCTGGATGCCAATCAGTCTAACAATTTGTTTTTGGATTGGTACCCGGAGGAGACTGGTACAGCACTGGGAGAACATTCAAACAGCACATACAGAGCCAAGGTACAATTCGAACAGCCAAACCTGGAGGCATGTGCCTTCAGTACAAGCCACTGAGCCAAGTTCCTTGTGATGATATAGAAAACAACACAGCTAATCTGCCAGTTTTCTTTTCCAAGTTCAGGATAATTCTAGCTATGGGTGTGATTCTGCTGACTTATATACCACACTTATTTCCTTAATAGATTTTCAGTGTACCCCTCTGTTTAAGATCTGGGGAACCTGTATTTAATTAATAGTTGTAAGTTAGATTGATGGCTAGACTTCTGTTCTGATCCTTTCTGTGTTAGCAAGAAATGGCACTTGACGCACCATGACACACCATGACAGGGTCAGTGTGACTGAAACGATCGTTGGCAAACCCATATCTTTATGGGTTTATGTGTCCCCAGTCTGGTCATTAGGTGCGTTAGACTTGCTTATAGCGCTTGCTTATAGCAACGTATTCTGATCCTGACCCAATGCATTACAGTTAGAATAATTGTGAACTCTCACCCGGCTGCACAAACTGGAACCGCTTTTGTGATGACACACCTTTGCCCTTATTGGCTGAAGAGTTCAGTTACACGCATGACGTTTGTATCCCAGGCAGTTCCAATGCGTAATTTGCTATTTTTCCCGAATATCACGCATAAAGCTGTGAGAACTGGTTTTCAGTTAATTTACCTTATAAAATAAAGTTTAAATAGATGACATAAATGCTCTAATAGTACACGTGTGACGTCCTGCTCCAAACACTCCTCATTGTGTGCCACACCCACCTCGTTACCTCCTGTTTTGACCTGATTGTAGTCACCTGTTACTCGTTTAGTCTAGCTTGTCTTTTGTATTTAGTCAGTGTCTCTGTCAGTAGTCCCTTGTTGAGTCATTGACATATCTACATGTGTGTGTATCCTGCCTGTCCTTCAGAATTAAACCCCTGTGTTACCCTCAACCCGACGACTCCGGCCTTCCTGTTTCGTGCGACACACGCGAACGTTACAACACGTAAGTTAGTGGATTATTTATTGTTAGTTACTGTAATGTTGCGCTGCTTTATTTGGTTCATCATCTAGTCTGTGAAGAAAGCATTTAGGTAAGAATTGCATTGTAGTGTGACTCATTTTCTGGCGCGTACAATTTATATTAGGTCAGCTTTCATGGTTCAACTTCTGATATTCAGATCGAGTTCTAAGGCCGAAATGGTTTGTTCGACTATTAAGAAATTTGAGTTCTAGTGAGTTGGAGAACCGAGGTACCACTGTATGTAATACAAATATAAGTAAAAAGTTAACTAATGACATTGCAGACTAGTATAACAAAGATTAACTAATAACATGGCAAACTACTATAACAGACACTCCGTCGTGAGCAGAAGAATTCCAGATGTCATGGGAGGCAGGCATGCTGCAGGTCTTGCGCTTGGAGTATTCACGGGCAGTACAGCCGGACTTTAGCTACGGGCAGGATCGCATCCAAGGTGTCTGTGTCGCCATCCGTTCCCGTGTTGGTCCAAAAGGATGCCGCTCCAAACGGTCCTCCCACCACCCTAGACATTGCAGCTTTAGCCAGGACAGTGCTCTCCCCACTAGGGAGCAAACAAGAGGAACTACACAACAAAAAATTTGTAACAGAGCAACTGCCCCACATTTTAAACCACCAGTCAAACATTCCTGCGTGTTGACCTGCATCTCTTGCCCACTCATCCCGTAACCCCTGCAATACATTTCTTTGAGGTGTACCCTGTCTCCTTCTCCTGAAACTGACTTTAGATGGAGGGTTAGGGGTGTCCAGCAGATGCACCAGCCCTTCCGCATTACTACTACTTGCCCCATACTCCAGCTTTATCTCAATCCCTTGTTTCTCAGACCCACACGCCTGTCCTTTTATTACTGTATCTCACTCCCTCTCAGTCCTTCCTGCACCACCTGCCACAACAATGCACTCTCTTCCCTGTATCCATCTAAACAACTTGCCGTTCCTTTCTGCTCCCTACTTGCTTCCTCCTTCCACCTCACCTTTCCCTCTATTACTGGAAACTGACCATTGTATGAAGGAGGGGGGGCTTCCACTAACAGGTACTGACTTTGATAAGACGGTGGGCATATTTCTTTCTGCCTCATCTCTTCTTTCTCCTTTGCTGCTTCTGAAACTGCTACTCCTATGACTTGTATTTGCCTTCATAAGGGCTTCTATGCCCTTTTTTTGACTGGGGGCACCCAGCCCTCATCATCCAATCCCCTATCAAATTCACGGTCCATCTCTAAATTGCCCTAACTGTTTTGGTCCCTTGTCTAACAACCCTTCTGCCTCTGGGTGTTGATTCACTCACCCACACATAGTACACATGTTTATTACAATGGACTGTCCTATGATCAAACACCACCAATACATAAAATAACAACTTTATAAACAACGAGGCTGCATTCAGACGTAACTCACGGTTGTGTCCCCCTAAAAAGGGCACGTCTTGCTAGCATAGCTCGCGCCCGCATTTGGATGTGCTGGCATAGCCAATCCAGTGTTAGTGCCTTGATATCGGCATGGTGGGCCAACTCTTCCAGCACAGAGCCTGGGAAATATGGGTAATAACACAGCAATGCGGAGATCCACAGGAAACACAGCCAGAGGCTCACTCTTGTGTCTCTACCAACTTGCCAACTCTTCCCTCTTGGCCTGGGTCTCCATCAAACACAGTGTAATCCACATCTCACTGCAAATTTCCATTAAGTTCATTGTAAAAAAAACTGGGCCAGAGGCCATGAAAATGTCCTCCTAAAAACTAAGTGTCTTGGGGGGGGGGGGGGGGGGGGGGTTTGTTTTTTGTGGTTGGGGCGAAGAGGGAAGGGGGGGTTGAGGTGGGTTTGGCGCATGTCGGGAGGGAATTGAG
>JAABNY020000040.1:16095749-16112493 GCA_015164015.2 Brevimyrus niger | reverse complement strand
AGTTATGCCTTCACAATCACACAGATAGGGATTACAAAGTCCCTCTCAGCTGATATGTTTATCATCTTCTAACCACTGAAGTAACTATGTAATTTTTCACCACAAACACGGCATTTTAATAAGTAGCCTAAGCGGTGTTTTTTCAGTCAAGACATTTCGCTACTGATGCGTAGAGGTTGACAATCGCTGCACGTGAATGTGAATTGGTTTGAAACTGTATTTGGCCATATAATTCCAAATTGCTCATTTTAGAATTTAAATCATGTGTAAGTTTTTATTTTTCTCAAGAACAGTGCTGAAGTGAACCCGCACACTGCGTGAGCAAGGACCAGGCTGTAAGCCAAACCTGAGCTCATCCCTTTCCCACCCCATCGCCTGCAAGAACCCGCAGCCTTTCTTTTATTACGTTGTTCCAAGATCAGCAGAAGGGCACTGTAGTCCTCCGCCACTCCCATGGGAGTTGTACTTTAGGACTGAGTAATAGACCATGTCTCAGAGATACCGTGGTAAAAAAATGTATTGTTTACACAGCCAAGTAAGGTGGAAACCTGAGAAGAGTGTGGCAAAGAGTGTGCGGGTGTTGGATGTATAAAGCAATAATTCACAGAGGATATCTTTCTCGTTGTCCTCGTATAAACACAGTAAGAATGTTTCTGTAGCTCAGTTGGCAAGAGCTACAATTTTGTAATAGCAAGCTTGCAAGCCTCTAAAATCAGACCATATGTGTATGAATTGAACACAGCTGCATAACATCAGTGGGTTCTTATCCCATCAGCTTTGGGGGTGTTCTTAACCTTCTTCAAATGATTATGACATTGTTACAACACTGGACTTATGTAGGATATACGACCACAAATTGTACACATTTTAATTTTTGAATAACTTAAATAAATTTCGGAGGTACCATAAGAATAGATTCACAGCATTGTGATCATTACTCTTTCACCACCAATAGATTCTCTACCACCAAGAAGTTGCTCATAATAAAAAAATAAATGTCATTCTTCTTTAAGGCACAGTTTTACCAATCTGCTCTGCAAATAACAACCACCCTTTCTCTCTCACCTGGATATTAAACAGGCAATATTTAGGAAAGTCAGATTAAACAATACAGCTACAAACATTTCATTTTTAATTGAATTTGTAGGGGTTAAATGACAAATTGCATGTATACATAAATATAATGAGCTGCAAGTGCTTTTGTTATGAATGCAAACTAAATACCGGGATCTAAAATGACTGATTACTTGCTTGTGCAAGTTAACCTTAATAATCCTTAATAAAGCCAAAAGAAATAAAGCAGAACACGAACAAAAGAGACACCCAGCTTTAACAGAGGTAGGAAATTGGCAGGTCCAGACACACACTCACACCACGGGAATGTCCTCCCTGGGTGGGGAGGAGAACAATCCCTAATCTCACAGATACATCTTCTGTGCATGTGTGCTGGCGTGGCAGGCTGAGGAAGGGTGGGGTGAACCCCGCCCCAGTGCCCTATATTAGGAGGATGTAGAGCTCATTGAAGGCACAGTCTCCTCTCAGGTCTGGTGGTCTTTACCCATTTCTGTGGCGTTAAGCTCCTCTTCATTCCAGAACCATGTCTATCGTTGTGAATCGCATGAGCAGCGGCCCCCACAACTTCACTAGCAGCTCCATGATGACCCAGCGTCGGTCGGCCTCCTCAGCTCCCAAGGCCTACAGTGTCTATTCGGGAAATGGGGGCACCCGCATCTCCTCCTCTGTCAGCCGCGGCGTCTCCTCCGGCTTTGGCAGTGCTTACGGTGGGGGTTACGGCGGGGGTTACGGTGGGGGTTACGGTGGTGGTCACGGTGGGGGCTCCGCGTATAGCGTCAGCTTTGGCGGCGGTATGGATGGAGATGCCATCCATCTGAATGAGAAGGCGACCATGCAGAACCTCAATGACAGGCTGGCCAATTACCTGGAGAAAGTGCGCTCTCTGGAAGCAGCCAATGCAAAGCTGGAGGTCAAAATCCGGGAGTTTTATGAAAAGAAGGGTCCGATTGCAAAGAAAGACTACGGCCCCTATTGGGCAACCATCAATGATCTGAAGAATAAGGTAAGAACCTTCTGTTTTGCGACTTAATTCCTGCCTCTGTTTTGTGCATTACCTTTGTTGCTCTTCCTCACGGAAACATTTCTATAATATAATGCAAAATCCCTATATAGTGATGCATTGACAATAGGGACAGTATGAGACAGGCAGCCTGTGGTTTAAATAAGTGGGTTAAATTACTATTGAGGGACTGTGGCAAGCAAGGGAAGAATGAAAATTTTGAAACCTAATTATGTTGGCAAAGAACAATTAGCTACATTGCTATAAGAAAAACCATATTAATTTGTTATTAAGAAATAATCCCTTCATTACAGGCGTATTTGTATATAATGATACTAATTAACAACTATTATATAGTAATTTGTGCCAGTCTGAAGGAGCCTGAATGCAATGGAAAAACTTTTTGTGTTAGAGACTAAACTTATTACTTAAGGGTCATATTGCACAGAAGTAACAAAACAATAATTTATTTCTAAATGAAACCATTCTACAGTGTTCTATTGTATTGTAACTAATACATGAATCAGCTGTTTATCACGATCAATAAAGACAGTTTCTATTAAATAATATTTAAGTACTACGGCAAAACAATCTCAATCACCCCGTGAGATTTACAGATCTGTTAGTTATCTTTGTTATCAGAAACTGGGTGGGATATTATCTCCTTTATATAATTTAAGTTGATACTATTATACGTTTGCAAAACTATATATTTTTTAATAAAAATGTGATCTAATTGTTAACAAAGTTAAATTACAGATCATACAACATGAATTGGCATTCATATTATATAAAAGACCTTATGAATCATTTATATTAAAAGACTTGCAGTGTATTGATAAAATTCTTGTTTGCACACCAGAAATGATAATACATAATGACTGAATTGTTTTCTTTCTCTAGATTAAGGATGCAACCATTGCTAATGCCAACATCCTGCTTCAGATTGACAACTCTAAACTGGCAGCTGATGATTTTAGGACGAAGTAAGCACTGATGCCCACTGTCATACTTCAATTATTATTAATTTTTTTTTTTTTTAACTTATTACTTACATACATGAATAGTATTTTTTTATTATCAATCTAAAGGGAACAAAATTCTCATATATGAAATTGTATCTATTTTGTGGCAACCAATCAGGTATGAGCATGAGCTTCTGATGCGTCAGTCTGTGGAGGCCGACATTGCCAACTTGCGACGCCTTCTAGACCAGACCACTCTTACCAAGGCTGATCTCGAGATGCAGATTGAGGGGCTGCAGGACGAACTCGCCTACCTTAAAAAGAACCACCAGGAGGTATTACCTTCTCTCTCTTCGGTGCGCATTTGCTGTGTGTTGAAGCTGTGGCATGAGATAATGTAGAAGTTGTTTGGTGCCACCCTCAGGACCTGGCAGCCCTGCGCTCGCAGCTGACTGGCAACATCAACGTCGAGGTGGATGCCGCACCCCAGCAGGATCTCTCCAAGGTCATGGCGGAGATCCGGGCCCAATACGAGGCCATTACAGAGAAACACCGCCGTGACCAGGAGTCCTGGTTCAACGAACAGGTGACACATCGAAAATTTCGAATGCCAACTTAAAAAGACAAATTTACAAGTATTACTCCCATCCGCTTGTACTTCAGGCATGATAACGACATTCATCTCATAAAAATGTTTTTTTTTTTTAAATAAAGATACCTTCTGCGATCGAACTGCGATCTCTATGTTTAAGATGGTATTTTCTTACAGACAGCAACTCTGAGCAAGGAGGTCGCTACAAGCACAGAGACTATCAAGACATCCAAGACAGAGATCACAGACCTGAGACGCACCCTACAGGGCTTGGAGATAGAGCTTCAGTCACAGCTCAGCATGGTAAAGAGGGCTGAGGTCCTGCCCATACATAATTATTACAGCCAAGTACTCAATAAACAACAATAATGTCAACATCAGTGTTGGGAGAAGGAACTAACTCAGTCTCCATTTGGCAACAGCAGGCTGAGCAAATTCAGAAGCACCATAGGCGTTTTGTAGCCAAATGTAATAACACACAGGATTCATACAGTGCGGAAACTGTTAGTACCATCAAGAATTTTATATATGCTGTGGCCTTACTATGGGATTGCCATCATTAACAAAAACTACGTGGTAAAACCAACAAGCTAAGAGGACTGTTTACAAGCTCACGTTCTCCCTCCCGCAGAAAGGCGCGCTGGAACACAGTCTGGCAGACACGGAGGCCCGGTACAGCGCCATGCTGGCCGGCTTTCAGAACCAGATCAACATGATAGAGGCGGAAGTGGCACAAGTGCGGAGCAGCATAGAACAGCAGGGCCAAGAGTACAAGATGCTGCTGGACGTGAAGAGTCGACTGGAGAAGGAGATCGCCACCTACCGCAGCCTCCTAGAGAAGGAGGAGACCAAGTAAGCATGAGGAGTCATGCAGGAGAACCGGTGTTTGGTGCCACTTTCTATCTGAAACTATTAGGCACTTCTAAAACATTATGAACAACTTAAAAAAAAACTAGTTAATGTATATAAAAAAATAACAAGAACTAATTCTTAATCATTTTCCCCATATTTTTAGGATTCCAGGCACAAGTAAGTTATAATTCAGTTATTATTCATTATTATTTTATACAAGACAAAAAAGCCCATGATTCATTTACACATATCAATAATGCTTGTCATACGGGCAAGAGATTTTTTACAGTTTCCATCATCTTCATCTCCACAGGCGGGCAAACGACCATCAAAGTCCACCAGACCACCATTGGCTAGAGCCCAGGGTCTGTGGCCCACAACAGCAGAAGTGACCTTTCGCTAACGAGACGAGGCAATAATAGCTGCTAAGTGAAAACCAATAACAGCCAATTCATCAGTACGTCTTATCGTGTTGCACCTGTATTTGACTATAATAATGGGAGAAATTGGCCACCCACCGACATTAGTAGTGATTAATTGAAGGAAGCGTTCTTCACAAGGCTTAGTACTGTACCACGTAACATAATACTGGTTCTAAATCCCTCAGCTGAAAATGAAGAAATCTCACAAAAATACACTGTCCATTAAGAGAAGGAAAAGACATGATGAAAAGACTGCAGTTATTTTGCTGTTAGCAGAATTTTTCCAAAAATAAATCTGTTGTTGAAGCAAAAGTCTGTTTTGAGTCATATTCAACAAAGGACATGAAGGAACCTCGGGAGAATATATCAATAATATTGCTTCCAGCGGCCTCTTATAAACCACAGGCAGACGGGCTACCGTATTCAAAATAAATCTCAAGCTGTGGGTAGACATTTTCACTTCAGTTTTGCAAGATTTTCAAAATATTTCATGACGTGTGACAAACCCTGTATAACAAACCATACTTCATGACATAACTTTGGGCAAAATGGTCTAAATTATGAGCTATAAATGAAAGATGTCTGCAGCTTGTACAAGAATAACAAGGAATTGGATTTGTGAAATATTATAATTTTGAAACTGTAAGCTATGCCAGGCATAGGCAGGGTACCTCCTGGGTGGGATCCCAGTCCATCCCTATTTACACTACAGTGTTCCTAGAGAATACATGAAAATGACTTGGGGATCAAGGACTTGATATAGGTCCCTTATCAGTTATGAACTTTGTTCCCCTATGTAATTGTTAGCTGAGGTTGGGCGATACTGTGTAAACTGCTCCTATAAATAAGGGATTGGTTTGGATGAATTATTAACTATTGTGTGTTTCTTACTGACTGCTTAAGTCTCCTAAAATTATTGGACAGCCTGAAGTGCTGCAGAACTCGTGATAGTAGCTTATAATGTCTACTTGTGGAAATATATTATTACTAAATCTTTTCATCTAACTCTGTTCTGGGCATCAAAATGTAATTATTAGAAGAACAACTTTAAAAGAATTAGCATCACTATTAGGTAGAACGGTATTTTCAGAGCAAGGAAACAACGAATCTGTACGTAGAGTGAAGTGAGCGTTATATTATCTCATCTTTGCACTAGTTTTCCTGGTAAGGGTTGCAGTGACAGTATAACAGACATTTTTTTGTTTCTAACCCCATGGCCATAGCTTGTGCTGGGAGATCCCTATGCACTTAAACTTGGGAGATGTAATCCCTCCAGTCTGCCCCAGGACATTCACTCAAAATAGAATCAGGTTTATTGACCAAGTATGTTCAAACACAGTGGGAATTTGTCTTTGGCTGTCAATGCATCTCATACATATAGCAGATACATACACAGTTAAGACAAGACAATATATGCTTGTGCGGCTGATCACTGTACCAAAAGTAAAACAGTGCATGTTAGTGCAAGGAATGTTGGCTGAAATACAATAAGTAGAATTCAAGACAATAAGTACAGTGAGTCATTTACAGCAGTATGGTATTGCGTGGTAATGGGGGGTAATGCCGAGTGAGCTGAGGTAACAGGGTCAGCTGTTTATAGAGTTATGACTTATGCCGAGAATCTGTTCTTGTACCTGCTTGCCCTGCGGCACAATCATCTGCACTGGCTGCCAGAAGGAAGTTCATGGCCTGGGTGTGAGGGGTGTACAATGATTTTCCCAGCTGATGTGAAAGAAAACAATCAATATCTCCTGCGGTAGTTAGGAGCAGGAAGCACATCCACTGCTGAGCCTTTTCTATGATGGAGTTTATACTGTGATCTCCCATTTTTGGGCTTGGAACATTATAGATCCCAGAAATTAAGTTCAATTCAGCTCAATTTCAATTCAAATTTATTTGTATTGTATAATGCATTTTCACAACATCACATTGTCTCCAAGTGCTTTATAATATCCTTGCCCAAAGCCCCCAGTGAGCAAGCCAGAGATGACAGAGAGAAATAATGTTTCCACGAATCAACAGAGTGCTGTTGCATATGACATTTGGTGAGCTGCTGTGCTGCTCCCTCCTGAGGTGTAAAATGGTTTGTCAAAACATTTTTGTGGTCACTGCTCTCTGTAGCTTCTCTAAACTCATCCATGATACAAATATTGACCTTCACATCTGCCTTCCCAGCAACCTGTTGGGTCCAGGTGTTTCCAGAAACGCCTGTATAATAATTACCTTGCTACACTTTCTTTAGTTTCACTCGCCACATATGAGTCCTTGAGCCAAACTTAATTCAATATATAAGGTAAGTTGTTCCCAGAGGTGTGATTAAAAATCGACCGTCCTAGTAAACATTGCTGCTCATTTGGGTCATCCTGGCCCATTTGCTTTCCTCCCCAAGAGCTGAATCCAACATCAGTACCAAGTGATGATAGATTGATAGTGTTGCCCTTATCTTCACCCAGGTATCATAAACACACAGCTTTAAGTGAGATAACTAAACTACAATTCATCATTGACCATAGGCCTAGAGTTCTCTGGCACCATGTATTTATGAACATCCATGGCGTTAGTTCTGGGAAATGCATGGCTACAGTAAGAGTTTACCACTGGGGTTTAGGTTTGGGGGGAGCATTCTTCTTAATCACATCTCTTCAAGTACAGTAACCCCAGCTTTTCCCATATTGGGCATTTAAGTTTCCCAATAAGATCACTCAGTTACTCTGAAAAGGATAATATCTCCAAACTTGTGTTCTGGACAGTTTTCCTTCCTGTAAGTCATAGTCACATGAAACGACTGTCTTGCCGTCCAGAAAGAACTCCAGTGGTGCAGACAATGAAAGGACTGGATTATGTATTAGTTATTTAACTGGATTAGTTATTTTGCTGTTAGCACACATTTTCCAAAAATTAATGTATTGTTGAATCAAAAATGTGTTTGAACAAATTTTCCACAGTTTGTGTAAATCTACCATAACCCACCAATCCTCCCCTCCCGTTCCTCCCTTAGCGTGGCCCTAAGGAGCCACACCTGGGTTTGTTTGTCTCACCTCTCTTTCTCTCCTCATGTTTTTCCTGCTGCCTGTTTACTCCGTCGTTAGCTATGTATTTAAGTGCTTCCCCTGTCCTGTACTCCCCAGTTCCATCATGAATGTCAGTCCTGCTTATTGAACACTCCTTCCATAGTTTGCTGTGCTCCCTGTTTTGATTCCCCCCCGATCCTGTTTGTTGACTGTTTCGTACCGAGGACCAGTACAAAATCCCATTTGTTTACCTCGGTTCCCGCTACCCCATGTCCTTTGTCCCAGTATGCATTACAAAAATAGTCCTTCAGGAGCACAGCATTCTTACATTCCCCTGAGATCTTTCACCATGAGCTGGATCATTAGCTGGTATATTGACCCTGATCAAGAAGGCTGGTTCCAACAGTATGTGAGAAAAGTCTGACATTGTTGGTCAATATACACCAATCAGCCAAAACATTAAAACCAATGGCAAGTGAATAAGTAATGAGCGATTATCTCATTGCAATGGCATGTGTCAGGGTATATTAGGTAAGTGAACAATCAGTTCTTCATGATGTGTTGGAAGCAGCAAAAATGGGCAAGCGTAGGGATCTGAACAACTTTGACAACGGTCAAACTGTGATAGGTAGATGACTAATCGGAGAATCAGAGCATCTCCAAAATACAAAGTCTTGTGGGCTGTATCTGGTATTCAGTGGTCAGTACAGTCATGCACTGCATAATGATATTTCTGTCAATGACGGATCACATATACGATGGTGGAAGATTTTAATCAAGCTGAAAATTTCCTGTTGTGTCACATGGCTTGACTGTACCTACCAAAAGTGGTGAGCCAGCAATAGGACCCAAGGTTCAATGATGCATGGGGGAATGAAGGCTAGCCTGCGTGGTCTGATCCCACAGGAGAGCTACTGTAGCACAACTTACTGAAAAAAAGTTAATGCTGTCTATGATAGAAAGGTGTCAGAACACACAGGGCATCTCAGCTTGCTGCGTATGGGGCTGCATAGCTGCAAATCAGTCAGAGTGTCCACGCTGACCCGTGTCCACTGCTGAAAACATCTACAATGGGCACATAAGTCTAAGAACAGTACCATAGAGGAATGGAAGAAGGTGGCCTGGTCGGATGAGTAGTGTTTCCTGTAACATCATGAGGATGGCTGTGTGTGTGTGCATCATTTGCCTGGGGAAAAGATGAGACCAGGATGCACTATAGAAAGAAGGTCAGCCAGCAAAGGCAGCATGATGTTCTGGGCAATGCTCTTCTGGGAAACCTTGGGTCCTGACTTCTTTCAGCAGGATAATGTTCCTGCTACACTGAGAAAATTGTTTAGGAATGGCCTGGGGAACATGAAAAAACGTGTTGACTTATTCTCCAAGTTCCCCAGATATCGATCCGATCGAGCGTCTGTGGAATGTTCCGAACAAACAAATCCATTCCATAGAGAGGTAACATTCCATGGGCTGAGGTCCATTGCCAAGGTCTGACCTATTTGCTTTGTTTCTGCTCATCCCTTTTGCACTGCACCTGACCGCTCTATTTATCACGCAGGTAATGGGACCTCAAAATGCATGTAGCCATTTCAGGCAAAGCCCTACCACTCCCAGGCTCCGCAGGTGCGTTCCAGTAACTCTGTTCTGGGCATGGTGCAGTAATTCTTCTTAGTATGTTTCATTGGGCATTTTCATTGGGTTATAGTCTGGCCTCTCCCCTCAGACTTGTTTGCTAAGGGAGGCCCTACATGCACCATAAAAATATGAGAGGACTCTGTCCTGAAAAACAAAAAATAAGCAAAGTTACCTTTAATATGTTTGACTTCTGGAGAATATGTGTTTATGACTTAACCACCTGCACCACATCAAAGTAGAGAAAAGGTGAAATCCTATAAATGTTACCTCATTTAATATGGAAACTATACAATGAGTTCCTATGAATTTAACTGTTAAATATGGGTTAATTTTCAGACAAAGTATTGTCACAGACTATTCCTTAAATGATTTAATGTTTAACATTACATGCTACACTTGCCCCATGGATATAAGCCAGGAGCTCATAAAAATATGCTGCAATGAAACTTTGGACATTGCAAAATAGCTGCACAATTACAAAAAAAATCTGCTTGCTCAAAGGCTCATTGCATCGCTGATCAATATTTTTGTTCATTAAAAGATGTGTCATAGTTCACTTTCCAGTGGACCATAAAGTGGTTCCAAAGAATTCCTGAGCACTTTGGAAGCTTTACACTTAAGCTTTATATAACGGTACTACCTTGGAAAAAAATAAACTGAATGTGCACCATAAGCTTACATGACAATACACAAATTTATGCTTTTATTTTAAAGTACATATGAGTTATATAAACATAGTAGCAAGTCATAAAATGACAAAAAATCGGGCTATAATGACCCTATATAGCAGTACAAAACACATAATACCACATAAATATAATCACATTTAAGAAAGAAAACAGCAGTAAGAAAAAAAGCCTGGGTAATTATCCAATAAATTCCCTGGCAGACAGCCTGAATTTCCATTCTTCTTTTAATCTTTTCATCTTCCATCAGCTTACCTACATGTTCCCAGACAACAATTTCCTCTATTGTTTACATTTGTTTTTGTTCTGTTATTTTCATGTTTAAAAATGCTTTGTTTGTTTTAGGAAAATTTACAACCTATGTGTCTGTGTCTTTGTATTGCTGTTACACAACACAGTACAGATTTACAATCAGTCAATTAAAAATAAAGCCATGCCTATGAATTTCATCACACTGTTACAAAGCCTATCCCCCCCCCACAGACCAAAAATATGCTTAGGTTAATTGGAGTTGACAGATTGCCCGTAGGTGTGCATTTGTGAATGAATGGTGTAAGAGTGTACCCTGTGATGGGGGTGGGGGGGCTGCGGTGCACACCATCCTGGGTTATTCCATGCCAATAACTTCTGGAACCGGAGAACCCAGAGAAAACCCTATGATGGCACAGGGAGAACACACAAATACAAACCTTGCAGAGAATGGACCATCATACAACTATTACACACGAATATAGCATTGCACTTAAATGCATAATAGAAAAAATCTATGTTAATGTTTCACTTTTAATGTGTATTTAATTCATTCAAACATACCTTTATATGACTGATCCTCCATGCAGGTTGTACCCCAACTCTGTATATTGCCTTGGACAGCATTGCTAGTCAGAAGAAACAGCTAGAAAACGGATCAAAGGATTCCTTTCTGTGAAAAGAAATTCCTGGAGAAAATGCTCTGCTGCGTTATTGAGGGAATATTTTGTGATTGTGCAACAACTAAGCTAGAGCACCCTCTACTGGTTGTTAAATTTCATACCACCTAGTCTGAGATGAGGTTAAGTCTGAGGAGGTGTGCATACATTGAGCATTTTCATGAGAAATTATAGTTTTTGACCATCACTAAAATGTCAAAATATTGTTTAGGCTACAGTTGATATGTAGCCTTGCCCTGTCTTTACAAAACTTAATGGGCCAGATTAAAAAAAATATATTTTATTATTTTAATTTCACACCATGATTAAGGTGGGTCAGAATTTTATACAATTGTTTGCAATAGTTTACAATTCTCATAGCCTCTAATAAAAGACTTGAAGTCATACACAGACACACAAAAAGAACGAAAAAGAATTAAAAGTGAATGTGTACTTAAATACAAGGTAACATACTGCAATTGAAGCTTATACATTTTTTTATTATTTAACAGATGTTTTTATCTGAAGTGATGTACACTGGATCAGCTGGGTCAGACAATCCCTGGAGTGACTGGGACTTTGCTCAAAGACTCAACAATGAAATTACTCTGCCCAGCATGAGCAACTTTCTGATCACAATACCAATGAAATTATTCCTACAGTACCAATAAAATTAATTCAAGTCGTTTGAGTACTACTGACTTATACAATGTTCCTGGCAGGCATGTTGCTTGGCCTGGGCATTCAGGACTGAAGCCTGATTGAATCCATACAAGGCCTAAAATATGTGTCCATCCATCCAACCATCCATCATCTACAGCTTGTCCGGGGTTCTGGTCGTGGGGGATAGCAGCTCCAGGAGGGATACCCAGACCTCCCTCTCCCCAGCTACCTCTACCAACTCCTTGGGGGGGACGCCAAGGCGGTCCCAGGCCAGGCAAGAGATATAATCCCTCCAGCGAGTCCTGGGTCTGCCCCGGGGCCTCCTCCCTGTAGGACATGCATGGAAAACCTCTCCGGGTCGCCGCCCAGGAGGCATCCGCACCAGATGTCCAAACCACCTCAGCTGGCTCCTTTCAACGTGAAGGACTAAGGGTTCTACTCTGAGACCCTCCGGGATATCTGAACTTCTCACCCTATCCCTAAGGGAGAGCCCAGACACCCTGCGGAGAAACCTAATTTCGGCCGCCGGTATCCGCGATCTCATTCTTTCGGTCATTACCCATAGCTCATGACCATAGGTGAGGGTAGGGACAAAGATGGACCAATAGATCCCTCGCACCACGATAAGGTTGCAATCCAAGGAGGGGTTGAAATATGTGTGCAGCTCAGATTTTTGAACAGCCATGCCCTGTTTAAGAATTCCATAAGTTTTTTTTCTGGCTGCTACTCCCACTGCACAGCAGCGTAGCGTGCATACTCACAGCATCCTAGTTTTTTGTACTTGCGTATACCCTTAAAATGATGTTGAATAACAACTTATGAACATTTCAAGTTACTAACGGTGGGTTGGAACGCAACTTGTTCTTAAGTAGAGGAGAGTCTGTTTGGTGGAATCCAGTTGTTGATGTACTGTAATTGATTTGCTAGGTAATAATTTTTAAAAATTTGAGATCTGCCTTGATTTTTGCATTTCTGTAATTGCCAGTTTGATTCAGGGTGTTTTCCTTTTCAAAAAAAAATGTAGTTATGGAATTTAGTGAGTTGAACCATTTTGTTGGGATCATTGTAAAAAGGTAAATGATTTTTGGTAATGCCATTTTTACAGTTATTCTACCGATGAGATAGGAATAACTGAGAGGCTGGCAGAGCATGGACCATGCCCGTGACTTGATGTTGCTAGTGGGGATGGGGAGAGGCGAGTTCTCAGCTGCAGCATTCCAGTACTTACCATGTATGGGTAGTAGTGTGGATTTTGTTCAAGTTACGGAGTAGTCAGAGACTTCGGAGAATGAGTCAATAAGCTTGATGACTTCTTGAAGAGGTTTTGATGATTCTTGCAGATAGAGAAATACACCATCTGCACAGAGGTTAATCTTGTGTGTTTATTAAAGGATAAAAGTAAAAACAAACTGGAATTCACTATGTGAATTGGTGATGCCATTACAACCAGTAAATGGATTTGAACCTGCGACAGTAATGCAGTATCAAGGCAAGTGCCTTAATTGTGTTTTTTTTTCTTCAATGAGTTTGTCTATTCAATGATGAGTTCAATCCTCTTGCCCTTCGTGACACCAGGCCATCCTGCAAGTCTTCTCACTGTGGGCAGATACAGTCAATTTGCCAATATTGCACTATGACAACTAATCAATGGCAAATCAATAAAATCTTTATAAATTAAATGTGTAATCACAATGTCCCTATGTCGGCAATAAGAATACACTTACCTTGATGTGATGCAACAAGTCATCAGCCTTTCCATGTCCCAAGAACTGAGATCCAAAGTACAGTGGACCACGTTTATAATGATCAAGGTTATAGTGATCAACCACTTATATGGATCAAAAAGCTTGGGACAGAATCATTCCCATACAAATAGTTTAAATAATTCACTTATAGTAATCAAGTAGTCCACTTTATGTTCATTTTTGGTCTTTTTATACATGGCAACATACGGAAAACATCAAAATGAAATTTTTTACTTTACTTTGAGAGGAAAAAAAAGCATAGTTTAAATTTTTTTCAGCATGTTGCCACGTATAATAAGACTCAAAATGAACACTAAGTAGATTACTAGTATAAGCCTACTTTGCCTTGCAGTAATCCGCCTGTTTCTGGCTCGCTACCCAAGGCTAATGTTGTGTGCATATAAAACATCACTGGAAAAAGAAAATTTTCTCTTAATGGCAAATATACTCATTGAATCTTATCGAAAAACTTCCAAAAACTAGCCACCGAGATGCAGCAATGAAATAACAATAAGCTATATTTTATGCACAATATTGTATTGTATTGACATGACAAACAGACTGAAGAATCGTGTCGGCAGCAAACGAAAACGGTGCTTTGTTTAGTGGGATTTTCTACATGCCTTTACCATGTTAATACTCTTGGACATAACCACTAGATACAAATACAGCAAAAGAAAAAAGGGACATGTTTTATTCAAGGTGTTATTCATTTTTCAGTTTACAAAGAAAACATTTCTAGTATAAATGAAATAGCATAAATTAAATCAAATTACATTTTGTACAGTTTGCTCCAACAAAAGGTTAGCACCACCCATGCCACCCCAGAATAGGAAGGATATGCAGGTCTAAGAGGATGTGAGAAATTCAGGGATATAGTATAAATGATTAAACTCAATAAATGTAAATGCCTGACAGTATTTTCAATATTAGAGGGTGGGTGAAAATAAACACAGAGCGGTATCAGTAGAATGCATTTATATAATCCAAAGGCGTTTTCCTCAACCATTAACATATACACTCCCCCCATGATCCCTGTGCTGTACTGCTGCAAGTGGCAAGTCCAAAACCACACAGAAATCCGAAAATTAGAAATATCTGTCTACTTTATTAGGGTTGGTTTGAATTGTTAAAAAGAGAGACAAACATATCAAAAGTAAAATAAACAAGCTCTTGTACAAACTGGCAACTGCAGTTTACAGTAAAAAGTAAGGACAGCTAACTGGACTTGTGTTGCAGAGGAAATCTTACATAAAGAAAATTTCCCTTCATAAAGGACATGTATTGTGCCCAGTGGTGGGGAAAAAAGCTTGATATCCATTGCCCAAGTGCGAGAGTGTACTGGACCTAAATGGGTGAAGACTAGGATGAAACATTGTTCCTAATTTTGACAAGTGAATCAAAAATAGAAAATTATGATAAATGGTTAAACAACTTAGCTGAAAATTTAGGGACATATTTATGTATGCATGTAAAATATTTTTACCAAAATTAACTAAAGAAAAGAAAAAGAAAACTGGAGCATTTAGATCTATGAGTCTATAACCAAACTAAGGTTTTAAAAATGAGAAATGCCCTTGCAAAGTAACCAAAGTAAAACAGATATTTCTGCATACTAATTGAATCATTTTCCATCCTTGTACCTTATTGGCTAATGTGGTCCACATTAATGGCTTCTTTAAAATGGTAACTTAAATGTTGAAGTAATGTATCAAATTAGGCAATTAATTTAATAGGGAGAAGTTAACTCCACTAAAATTATAATTAAAAGAAACTGCTGTTTTCAGTGCCGAAAAGGTGAACTGGGCAACACTGCTACTGAATGTCCTCAAGGGTGGATGTAAAAACAGAAAATGTGTAAAACACAGGAAGCTTATTTGTAATGGATAATGCAAGCTGTAAAAACAGATCAGTAATAAGGTATTAAGCTATGACTAACAATTATCCCAGGAAAGCAGAAATATACCTATAACATCATAAGTATTCTTCCCAGTCTGAGTGATATATGCTAATTCTGTGACCAACAACTGGATAAAAGACTTTTTTCTCTGTCCAATATTTTTGAAAAAGTCACACTTAAAAAAGAGAATTCCTGGATCTAATCAGTGCAGACATGTAGATTGGCATATACATTGAAAGTTCTACAAAAAGCCATTTCAAGGAATAGACAGAAACTATCTGTATAAATACTGTGTGCAATTAATCTAAGACAACCTTTAAACATTTGTAAAAGGTAATCTAGAATTTCTTATTTAACAGACTGCGCTTTACAACAGGACATTCCATTCTTCATTTGCACTGAGTCAGGCCAGCCAACCATATTTTTCCAGCCAGCAGGTAACAGAGTCCAGTATTTTACATTTACCCATATAAACCTATGCATGTGTGTGCACACACACAGACACAATTCCACTTTTTAGTCCCTTTTAGATGTAGCTAATTCATACTGCATTTTCATTGAAGCAACCATGTCCTTTAAATGTTTTTACCAGTATAGCCTTAGGAATGCTTAATTTTTTTCAAACCAGAAAGCTTAGAGTTTTAGGAGCTGGGTAACCCAATGTTAATTAGTACATAAGGCCTAATCATAAAATTTGTCGCTATCTAAAAATAATTACATCAAGTGAGGTCTTTCAAGCTGCTTAATCAGCTTTAAATTAGAGTTGTACAATAACAGTACACGATTTACAAGTGGCCTTTCCCAAATTACCGTCTAAAAGGGAAATAAAGTGGAAAAAGCACAACCCAGCACTCGTCACCATAAATATCTTTATCCACAGATGCTGGACAAGCATAGGAGAGTATAGGGTCAACACATATGCATGACATATGTAAGTTCAAGACCCATGATGTCCGCATGCCAAATCCTACTGATCTTGACTATGTAAGAACGGCATAGATCACAATACCCACTTTTTCTGTCCACTACTTGCGCATTATGATATAAAACAAAAAGGTAAACGCTGAATAAGCTTTGGCCAATGTCAACTCTGAACAACTGGCTGCAAGAAATCAGGGGCATTGAAAGCTGCCTCAATTCAGACTTTGAGGGGAAAAAGAAACAGGAGAATTTGTGTAGCATGGCTGGATTCATGGACTGAAGGAACTCACTGCATAAGAAGATGGGGGGGGGGGGGGGGGGGGGGGGGGACAAAATGGAGCCCCACCACTCCCGAAGACCAGAAATGGGGGGG
>JAABNY020000040.1:16072402-16095739 GCA_015164015.2 Brevimyrus niger | reverse complement strand
AAAAAAAGAGAGAAAAAAAAAAAAAAAAGAGGATAGTCGGGGACAAGGAGGAAAAAGGGAAGGAAGAGCAAAACGGGAGGGGGAGGGGGGGGGGGGGGGGGGGGGTGACGGAGGGACACAATGGAGCCCCATCCATTCCGAAGACCAGAACTGGTGTGTGATTCCAGTCGAGGTGCAGAAGGGTGCTTTTCAACTTCCTAGCCATCGTTGGACATAATCATCTTTTCAGTTTCTCTGCCAAACGTGAGCAGTTCATGATGGCCAATATATACGCATTAGTATACACCACACTCAAGGACACTGAAGGCTTTTTCTTCTTTCACAAATTCTTAGTATTTATGTGTGTTTTGTAATGCTTTGTGAGGTGGTCACTCCTCATGAAGCGCTTCTGACACTGTGTGCACTCGAAGCGCTTATCTCCTGCAGGTACAGAGAAAGACACATTAATGAAGGCAGTTACAAGCCACGAAAGATACTTTTATTGCTATTAACACATTCACCTGTGTGGTGTGTTCAGTGATAATAGAGGGCATGTGTGTAAAGAGCATGCCTGGTCCCATACCCACCTGTGTGCGTCCTGGCGTGCCGCTGGAGCTCATCGCTGCGCGTGAACCTCTTGCCGCAGAACACCCAGTTGCAGACGAAAGGCCGCTCACCGGTGTGCAGGCGCACGTGCGCCCGCAGCAGCGAGGTCTTGCGGAAGGTCTTCTCACAGCCGGGAATGTGACAGATGTGCTTCCTCTTTCCCATCTCCCCAGGCCTGCCGGGGAAGCGAGATGCAGGCTCAGCACGGCACGCTGCGCCGCGCCACGCCACGCCCACGCAATTCCCCTCCGTCAGAGCGCGGCGGCGCCGGTCACTTGCCTTTTCTCCGCGTCCTTGCAGTTGGGGCAGGTGCACGCCATGCGGCGCTTCTTCTCTCCAGGCTGTCCCTGAATCTCCAAAGCCAGGGCCTGCTCCACCTGCAGCTGGTGGCCAGGGGCCCCGCTCACGCTCCCCAGTTGCAGGCCACTGCCCTGAACTGTCTGCACGGTGAGGTGCTGCTGACCTGGAGGGAGCAAATGCATTTTGTTTCCATGTGACTGAAGACACTTTCCAGTAATTCCTCAGCGAGTCCTGTTCGTATGGAGTAACTGTTTTTAAGCTGCTTTGACAGAATACTGAAACTCCTATTAAAAATTAAAAAGTACTTTGAGTGACTGGTCTCACAGCACATTAAATCCGTAAAACTCTAACTACACTCTACTCTCTGCTCCTTGCATGGATTACCTTACATTTGTCTAAATAAAATTTCATCTGCCAGGTATCAGCCCAGTCATTAATTAAATCAAGATCCCGCTGTAGCCTCTGTGCTGCTAAATTAGTATCTAATACAGCACCCACCTTGGTGTCATCTGCAAATGTAACCACCTTACTGTATATATTGGTGTTAATATTGTTGATGCAAATTAGGAATAACAGTGGCCCTAAAACTGAACCCTGCGGTACCCCACTATGAACGCAGGCCCACTGTGACATTATGCCCCTAATAACTACCCGCTGCATCCTGTCTGTTAACTAGTTTTCAATCCAAACTGCTACAGTTCTTACAATTCTTACACCAGCAGATAAGGATTTTTGAAATAGTAAACTAATATGTTGACAAATAATATCCCTCATTTCTTTTAAAACAATAGGTAAGATCACATCAGGAGCCTGCAATTTCTTAGCTTAGCTAGGTTTTGTAGCACATCAGCTTTAGTTATACATATATTAGATATAGATGGCGCTGGATTAGTAATAAGAGTAGATAAGGATGCTCTTCATAGACTACAGTTCAGCATTTAATACAATAATCCTGGAAATACTGGTAAGCAAGCTGACAAACCCAGGCTTCCCCTCCTCTAACTGCATATGGATAAAAGTCTTTCTCAATAATGGAGACCAGACGAGAAAGATTACACCTTCCAATTCAAAGAAGCACTTTAAGACTGTTTAACCAATCCCTGGTCACTGCTGCACAATAATATGCATTCATACATAGTGCTGCTGTTCTCATGCACATTGTACTGTAAAACTGCAGCACAGTGAATTGAAGGCAGTTAGTGGAACAGCATTCATTATTATTACTGGTTTCAATTTCATCTCATATTATATATTGCTGTTTTGACAAATTGGGCTACATCTAGTATCCTTCATTGCAATAATGTATGAGAGTGACATTCAATCTGTTTTTCATATTTGTTTTCCATTGTGTGTTGGGATACTGTTTGTTTTCCATACTGTTTGTGTGTCACCTGTGTTTAAGAAAGTCACTCAGCTGGAGCAGTGCACTTAATTTTGTTGGGATTCTTTTCAATGACAATAAAGGCTTCATTGTTCTTCTTTAGAGCTTCAACAACTGACTGCACATGAAAAACAGAGCAGCAACCAATCCAGCGGATGGCAGCTCTTTCCTAGCTGACCATCAGCCTATTAGAAGGGCAGTGGTAAGGAAAACTGCGCCCTAAAAGTACACAAATGGATCACAATTCAAAGAAAGTTCTTAAAACTGGATCCATATGGTGAAACATTACCGTCCAAATAACCGTGAAAGTGCAATTTAGGAATCTAAATGAAAAACAAACAAAACTGCTCAAAAACTCCAAACAAAACCTAGAAGGCACAGTGAACTGAAAGGGCTAATTTTAAAGTAATACACCTTAGGTCTGTCATACAGATCTGACAATTGTCATGAGTCTATGTTACTACACTGTAATTCATTTTATAGACTGTTTGCTAGTATGAGCTCCTTATGTGGCCTATGAAGGGTGCCCTTTACCCAACGTACCCGACAGACTTACCCCCAGCATTGGTGATCGTGACAGGCACTCCTTGCACTTGTACGCCATTGATGCTGATGGTCTGCACAGCTTGGGCCGCCGAAGAGAGCTGTGCTGCATTTAGTGCAATGAGGCCCCCAGCAGGAGCAATCTTAGGGAAGGTCCGCTCCTTTCGCCCCCCAGTCAGGGACCTCTTGCAGCCCACAGCCGAGGGTAAACTAACTGTACTGGAGCTCGGGGCGGGAGCTGTTGTGGATACGGTCGTCTCCTGCAGCTGTACGGTCTGCCACTCCCCTGAGGGAGTCTTAATTAGCACCTGAAAAACAAACATGACAGAAATGAATACTGATGCAAACTTTTGCGATTAGCTCCTCTACTAGGGATGTAAACATCAGTGTTAATTTTTCTTGCGGAAAAGACTATCACAAGAATTGTCAAAGATTTTTGACAGGAGAGTTAAAAATAGAAAGTAATTTATTATGCCAAAATCTAGGATGAAATGTACTAACACCATTGTCAAATAATAAAAAATGAGGAATTTAAATTTGATCCAATAAATAGTAGTATCTTTAGTTAGTATTGATTGTAATTGAGCATGTTTGAATAATGTTGATCTGACCAAGTGCATAAACATCGCACTTCTGTCTCTAAAGTCTGTCTGTAGACTCATTATGTCTGTGCAAGATTTGGGCGACTTATCAAGGGGAGTGAATAACTTGTGGACGATACAATAGCATAAAATATTAGATACTACCCAAGCCTGGCCTGTGCTACAATCGGCTTTAGGTAGGAAAAAAAACACTGATATGTGGATAAATTTCACCTTTACGAAAAGAAACTGCTCAGTGCACGCCTTATGAAGCAGCAAAAATGGGGATAAACATCCTAAACTGATGAATGAATAGAAACAAATAGTTGATCTTTCTTTTAATATGTTTTAAAGGATCACTGTCATGAACTGAAATGGGTGTAGAAATAAACACTTGAGGTTCGAGGTTTTGACAAGGGACACTCAAATTTTCTTTATTCACTGCACTGGTGCTTTTTCTTATAATATGAATGAAGATGTGTCATATGCAAGTATTTTTTCCCCGACTAAATTCAGATTTACACTCTTGCGTTAACGTGTAATAAATGATTTTGTGCCACAGTGCACTGTCACATGTCTCCTCTATTGTTGAACTGTACTTATGAATTTGCCATCAGTTTTAGACTAAAGTTTTCAAATTCATTTCCACTTTTCAATGTTGAAACAGCAACATCTTTCCAGTGAAAGCATAGAAATACCTGAGTAGATTCTGCTGGTGCCACCTGCACACTGGGGCCCGGCTGTCTCTGGGGGACGGGTGGCAGTGTGGCCGAAGCAGCCTGAACCACTTTAAGGGCCTGCGGGGGAATCTGGACGACCTGCTGATCAGGCTTCTGCTGGACGACCTGGACCTGTTGTACAACCGTTGGCTGACCAGAACCTGGACTTTGGACAATCAGGAGATTGTTCCCCGCCTACAATTGGATAGAGAAATAAGCAATTATAAGCAGGGTAAAGAGGAAATTAACTATTTTATCATACAGGGGCCTGGATTGAAATGCACATATAGAGCAGATTTTATCTGTGTCATTACAGTGCTTTGCACGATGAGCAAGCATTATTAAATTTTAACTTGATAAACAAACAAGGTCTGAATATGCTTCATCTGCCTAGCATCACGCAATCACAATTCAATAAGGGCATAGCAGAGCGAGTGAGGAATCGGTTTAATGACAATGCAATGTCCACATATCCGCGAAATCGAAAAGGAGGCAAAAGCGGGTGTCAATGGATAGGTTCCTTGTTAAAGTCGCACAAAAAGAAAAAAATTCCAGTAAGCCAACAGATAGCAGCGATTCCGTTAGTCACAGGCAAAGTCAAGTAGAGATGCGCCCTTCCGGTATTCGTATCGGTGCAGATCCAGACCTATAAAATGTTGCACCATCTCCAAAAATGGTTGCAAAATGCAACTAAATGGCTGCAATCTGGAACCCTGGTTAAGATAGGATCTGCAAATTAAAGTGTTTGTATACAGGGTAGGAAAGACAAAACGTGGTTATAAATGAGAATTCAATCGACTAAGCATAATTGATCTGTTGTGACTCATCATCCAGCCCCAGTACACACAAAATCAGAGATGGCAGTCAACCTAACTGCATGGCTTTGGACTGCAGGAGAAAACCAGAGGAAAGTTGAGTGACAGTAGGACAACAGGCAGACATACTGCAGAGGCTGAGAAGATTCAAACTAGGGCTGCCACTAGCGACTGTTTTATCGGTTGGTTAATAATAGATTGTTTTTTTGCTTAATAAATTTGATTAGTGGAGCAGGCCACATGTGACATGAAGTCACGACGAAGGAATGGACAGGTCAGCAGCCACAACATCTTTTGAAAGAGCAGATACTGTGGTCAAACAAGATAAAAAGATGTGTTGGTGGTGTGATGGTACTTTTTGCTGATTAATGTCCAGCATGTTTTTTTTCATAAATACCATTTTCATTTTTATCTCAGTTCCTGAATTATTTTCTTTTATTTGGTGTCCGTTTTTATTTCAGTTTTAGTTTATGATAATGACACGGGTCCTAACAAGTCCAATGCTCACAAACGCACACACTGGCACCATCAATCAACGTAGAATAAGACCAAATTTTTGCCTAAACATGGTCAGAAACACTTATTTAGTGGATATTCCAACGTAGCAGAGTGACAACTTTATATCTTTACTAATTAATGTATTTAGCAGCTACAGGGACTGAAGATATTTAAAAGCTCTCCATACTAATAGCAATTTAATCACCAGTTGTTTTGCTTATTCTGGTGGTCTAGAATACCACCTTTTTGTTTTGTGATAAACTCCTCCCACAGTTATGTAGTGATATTAAAAGGAAAACATTTGACGTTTTAGAAATCATAAAGCTAATTTTATTAAAACAAAAAAGACGAGGCATCCATTTAAAATATTGATGTTGATGCATTTTCAGCATCAAAGTCAACGTTGACTAATCATGACAGCCCTAATTCAAATCTGCAGCTAATTATTAATATATTATCAATGGGCTACACAATAAGGTACTATATGCATTTTGATATATTTCTCCAAGCTATAGATTTTCTATTGGAGTAGGGGGTTAGAGCACTATGCAGGGCCTCTGCACACACACAGCACATTTTAACACTGCTAAACATACGACACTGTGCACCTTGGGAGTTCTCCTTGCAAGCAAGTTGGTTTCATGGCTGTTGTGCAAAAGAAAAATGGAATACAGAAAGTGCAAGATATCCTAACATTAAAATAAACTGAAAGTAGCGCAAAGGAAATGCAACAGGATGTGGTCAGAACTCAAATTCCATTTCTACCGCACTGCATAAAGATCACTATACTACTCTAAACCATATAATTTGGTTTGGCTGCCAACTATACATATTTTAAAATAAATTTGATTATCCAGACGGCCCTGTCATTTGATCCAGCCATCTAAGCAATTGCTGTCCTACACTCAGAAACTTGTACAACATTCTAATATGTTAATGTGTTTTTACCAAAATGCTGAGAGTCCTTGTTGAGATATGTAGATCCGAAAGTATGCGTATTCATTTATTGCACATTCTACTTGTATGACAATTTTCTGAATCTTTCCCCGCTAACTAGGGGGTTACTTGTATTCCTTTGTGTGCGTTATTGTGTTTATGCTTGAAAATGTTGTTTATATTATATTTTATAAGTATTGGGCTGAATCATGAGAATGCGGTTACCGACTACTTTAGTCTCAAAGGATTTTAAGGAACAACCAATGAATGATCTTCGTACAAGATAACTACTTAGTGTCACAAATGGTGCATGACAATGCATTGTGTAATAAAACCACATCATGTAATGAAAATCCCCCAAAGTATGCTGAAAAACTGAATGAAACCTTGGAATGAAAGTAACTGTCTTCTACATGAGATCCACATTTAAACTGAAGTACTATGTTTCTAAAAACCTTCGAGAAACCACTATACATGCAAAAGATGCACACAGAAGTTGCTGAGGTGAAGCTGCAAAAGCCTTTGCAAATGCAACAGCATGAATAAAAAAAAGAGAATGCATGCAAATCTGACACAGCACAGCATCCTCTCCTCAGAACTTGATGCTTACCAAACTCAAGTCATTACAAATGAGACATACTGACAAAAAAACCAAGCTGGATGGTCTGATGCAAGATACCGGTACCTGAACTAACAATTTTCACCCTCTGTGCACTAGTTATACATGGAGCTAAAACTGAAGTAACTTTCACTACATACATTAGACATCACTAGTAGAGCCCCCACCCTATAAAAGAAACAGAAAACCATGAAAAAAAACAAATAACAGTAAAAGCTAGGCGGCACTTTTCAGTTCCACGCTTACGGCTGGTTCATATTTCCCACTGACATGCCACCACGAGTGCAGCTGTGATCATTTTCATCACAGGGCCAAGCCTGGGACACCGCATGAGTGGCCACACAATGGGGCGTCAAATTGAGACAATGTGGATGGTCTGTTCAGTGACACAAACGCGCGTTGCTCGCTCATTGGCCAGGGGAAAAGTAAAGCTAAAAAGGAGCCAAAGACCTTTTCCAGCCTCTCTGAGCAGATTCAAAGCAAGGTTGGCTGGGGAAGTCCTGGAAGATGCATCGCAAAACCAGCTTAAACTCAAGATTAGAACATATATTTCAGCCTAACAAAACTAGACAAATGCAATCATACACAAACAATGTCATGACACTATCAGCAATCTACATCAAATGAGGTTCTCTTAGAGAAACCATGAAAGTCCATATGCATAAAACAGAGAGATGCGGTATGACCGGCCGATCGGATAAGCATGATTGCAACATGTCTACACCTCATTTGTTGTAATTTTGTTGTTTGCCATCTACGGAACCTCTAAAAGGTCGGGGGGAATATTACCTCGCAATGCCTATTTGATCCCACCACACTTGCCCATAATAATAATCCAGACATGTCATGTAAAGTGTTTTTTAAGCATTAATTTGTGGGGGACAATATACTTCATGTGTAGTAAAAGAGGGAGAAAAATAAGCAAATTTTACAATTTTAATGATTGTTAGTTTTCAAGATTCTGTACCTTGACTGCTTTTTCATGAGTGCTGCTAAAATCTAAATTTTCCTGCTGAACTTGACTATAATTTCATTTTGACAAGCAACATTCTGTATGCCATTGCAGGGCCTCAGATAACATACACATCATGGCAATATATGTGCATAAACAATATTTTTGCCCACATTTCGATCAGTAGCATGCCTAAAAATATTAATGCAAGATGTGCAGCCACATCTTTTAAAAGAGATAATGTGGTTAAACAAGGTAAAAAGATGTTGGTGGTACTTTTTGCAGGTTGGAGTCCAACACTTTTTGTAGGCCTAAATATGGTTTTCATTTTTATTTCAGTCGACGAATGCTTTTTTAAAATTTTCCATTTTCGTTTGTCTTATTTTATGTTAGTGACACTGGTCCCAACAAGTCCAATGCACACACAGTGGCACTGTCAACCAATGTGCCCAGATTTTAGCCCAAACATCTTCACAAACATTCAATGGAGGTAGCAGGCAGACAACTTTATGGCTTCAGTGATGAGGATGTTTAGCAGCTACACGGACAAAGGTTACTAAAAAGCTCTCCGAATTAATGGTAATTTGATGAACCTGAACAGACAACAGGGTGGCTTGCTTATTCTGGTGCTCCATAGCATACGGTAAGTGTGTTCTCTTCAGACGCTTCTGCACAGCGATGGTGTCTACATGGAATGCCATCAGACTTTGCGCAGTGTAATTTGAACTACTCCCATAATTACATGGTGGTATTAAAGGAAAACAATTTCTGTAACGAACTGAGGCATTTTAGAAACCATAAAGGTTGTTATTAAAGCGTCGCTTTAAAATTCTGATGTTGGCGTTGATTCTGAAAATGTATCAGACTATGCAGATTAATCGCGGTAACCCTAGACGCAACCAATTATTTTCATCCTTGCTATTTAAATTACTCCTAGATGGGTTATGCAAGAACTCTTTCACTTTATAAATACCCCAATATGTGTTACAAAATCATATATATCTGAAAATCCTCCAATACCATGCCGTTACAAAAATGTATTTCTTGTCATACTATCCAGATCTTATATCTGTTCTGACCCGACCCAATGAAATATTGTCTCATTTGTCCACACATTCATTACTACTACTTGGTTTATCATTATTTTGAGTTTGTAACTTTTTCAAGACGGTGGTTGTATTGTGCTTAGAGGCAGAATACTCGCATAAACAAATGGTAAAAAAGCGTTTACAAGTCCCACCTCAAAGTATCAAAGTACCCCAGCTGCTTTGGTACTTTAGGGACTGGAAATTTTGGTACTGGAAAGTCAATGGGAAAGGGAAAGTACCGTAGAGGAAAAAAGTGTGTGCTACTTTTTACTGTTTAACATATATTGGGTAACGTTGAAAGGAACCATCAGTAAAATTACTAAGCTTTTTAAATATGTTTCCGAGCACTGACCAAAAATCATTTAGTGCAACTTAATGATGGTTTGAAGTGAACCCAGCAGACTATTGCAGTCCTTGTAATTGTGAGTATTGCACGTACATGCAACGTTGATATTAACATCGCACTGTGCAAGCCGTGTTAAGAGAGGCACACTGGCACCGTGCGTAGCAATGTTGCTGCACCCCACCCCTTTGTGTGCGAGTGTGCAGAGTTTACATATTCACCCTAAGTGTGCATGGCTTTTCAGTGGTTTCTCCAATGTCTTTCCACTGTCCAGAAACATAACATAACATAACATAACATGGAGTGCCTAAATTGACTATATGTGTGACATAGTGTGAACACTGCAATATTTCATTTCATTCCTCCCTCGTGCCACATTGTCAGATTACAGTTGGGCATTATGGCCAAAAATGTTATCGCAATATAAGGCTGTCACTAACAACTATTTTTCTATGGATTAATCAATTACTATTTTACCGATTGGTCAATCGATTTAAATAACTAATTTTCCTCCAGAAAATCAAAGTGTTTTTTTTTTTTTATTGTAGAAACAAATGAGTAGTATGCCTAAAGATTAATGACATGCAGATAGGGATGCCCAGAAGTCTGTAATCAGCAAAAAATTGGCATATCCCTATGGCTATTAAACTCTCTTAGTGGAGTACCCCATGCTATGGTTTTGGTAAATCAGGGAACTGATGGACTGGTGGTGAACCTACCCTTAGCAACCACTTTTAAAGGAGGAGATATTGTGGATAAACAATGTAAAAAGATGAAGGTGAAGCACTACTTTTTGCTGATTAAAGCCTAACACTTTTTCAAAACATAGCTTTAATTTTTCAGTCCAAGAAGTTCCCTTTTATTTTCATCGTTTTTCATTTCAGTTTTAGTTTACAATAACACTGATCCCAATTCCCAATAAGCCCAATGCACACAAAGAAAAACTAGCACCATCAATCCACATAGAATAAACCCAGATTTTAGCCTAAAAGTCTTATTCAACGGATATTCTAAGGTAGCAGGCAGACAACTTAATGACTTTAAATATTGGAGTGTATAATGAGTAATAATGAGTATTGAGCAGCTACAGGGATATTAAAAAGCTCTGTGCTTATTGTAATTTAATAAATATGAACAGACAAAACTTAGTGGATTTGCCTACTGTGGTGGTCCATCCAGGATAGTGCATGTGCGTTTTCTTCAGATGCTCATGCATAGCGCTAGTGCTAGGTTATATTTAGTAAGCACCAAATAATGCTGCTGCTGGAATTCTCGTTTCTTTATTCCTGTTGGGATTTCTTATGGACTGAATTTTATTGTGGACTTTCCTTTTGGATCATGCTGGACTCCCTTTACTGAACGTGCTGCTTTGGACTTACCCTGTTGTTTTGATGGTTTTGTCTGTCATCCACCTGCCTGCCCTAATGCATTCTCTTATTCGTTCAATAAATCCCCCATTTTTGTTTTCATGGATGCTTTTCTGCTTGTGCTCTACTACCAGTTCTGACAAGTAGCCACAGAGAAGCCGACATCATTTGTGATGCAAAGTGTGATGCCAGCTCCGTTTGGTTTAAAGTAATCTTTTACGGAGCATTTATCATAATAGTATCGAGGAAATTTATATAGCAATAATTATCGTTATTGTTTTATTGCACAGCCTTATGTCAGATTAGGTGGTAGAATATTCGATAATTTATGTAATCTGTATTTAGTTACCAATGTTGGCAATATCTTTTGTTAGTTGGACTAATATCAGGGGGGACTTGACAGGACATCCCTATCATGCATTGTCACAAAATTAAGAAATATCTATTGCTTACATTCCATATTCCGTTACAAATTACTACAGTTCATTAGGGTTACTACAGAGATTACGTTGTGGTTATTTTAGGTTCTCTTGCATATATGAATATTCAACAATGTTTTGATGGTAAGTAAATAAATTGTTTATGCAAAAACTGAAAGTTACTAAAGAGGGTTACTGTAATCATAGTTAAGCTATAAACAAAAGGCTTTGCCCTGTGACCAAAGCACATCTTATTACTTCAATGGACTGTAGTGGAAAGAGGAAGAAAATTTTACCAAGTAACCATGCAGCCTGATTGGGCTTGGCTGAAGCCAGGAATGGTAATTTAAAAAAAGAAAAAAAAAAAAAAAAAGCTAATGTTAACATCGCCTGATGTCTGCTGAACATTATCTAAACAAGAAACAGATGAACAAGTTATAAAACAAAGCAAACCAATAAACAAACCAGCTGGCTCCATGATTCATATCAAATCATATCATATTGAGAACCATATGAAAAGTAACAATGTAAAATTTTTATGCCAAAGTTAATGTGAGGTTTGCAAAAAAATATTACACACAATCCTTTAAGGTCTAATGTAAAAAATCTACCTCATATGAGCTAAATTCAGCCCAAGGATGGCCACACACTTAGAACAATATCCAGAGGAAAAAAAGCATCAGCACAAAATATATGCAGCACACTTAAACCGGCACTGCATCATTCGTTCGGCCACACTGCAACCCTAGAGGGCACAGGATGTTTTCGATGCGACAGAGCACTATACAGAGCACAAAAATGTATTGACAAGTGCATGAGCAATTTTAATAAAGCAGATGACAGCTCTTTTAAAATGGAAGTTGCTCTCTTTATTAAAAGACTATTTTTGTAATACTAGCAGCTGAACAGACAGGGAAGCCAACAATTTACACGACTCACGATTATACACTAACAAAACAAGCATTCCACAGGACCACAGCAAATTACATGGTTACGAGATTCACCATTTACAACATAAATATTGCGAATTTATACAAATTGCTAACTTTTTGGTGTCACAATAAGCCTCATGAATATCTTAGGTATACTACTAATCTGCTTACCAAGTCATGGGCATTAGCAAACGTCTGTATACTACTGAAAAGTTGGCATCCGAACAAATGTTTACACCCATTACATAAAGGCCTTGAATTATTGCATGTGCACTATGTCACCGTGATTATACTGCAGCAGCCCTACACAACAAAAATAGCACAAATAGCTGTAAGAGGGGGGTGGTCTTTGTCATCATACAACACAGGTCACATGTCAACATTAACTAACATCAAGCACTTGCATAACTTGCATAATAAAGTTGATGTACAAATAAAATCCTATCCCAGATGGCGTGTCAGCTTACTGGATAACACTGTAGGCTCCAGGGCTCCGGCCCCCAGGACACGTGTGTGTCATATGGGAACCGTGCATTTCCTCCCATAGCTCAAAACCAAACCATAAGATCAGGTGTCTCATAATCGCCTACAGCATTCCATTATGAAAACCCTTATCTATATGTTAATATATGAAAAGAATTTGGCAGTTCACAGGTTGCTGCAATTATGTAAATTATGAGACTTAACCTTTTCAAATTTTTCCAATCGGTTCAATACCAGATCCACTCTGAACATCCCCCAACGGTGACACTGTCATTTAACACGAAAGCAACATAAAGCCTAAATTTTAAAAAGATGGTATTTACCACCCATCAAGAACGTAGCCTGCAGGAAGCGTTAGAGGTTCTCCCACGAGCTCCACGGTGTGAAGCAGCCTACCTGGATTATGTTGTCAGCCGTGGTCTCTATTAGCAGCGTCTCCACCTGCTCAGAAACCGCTACGGCGGGGGGCGGGGAAGACGGCTGCGGGAGCGGCTGGCTGCTGGCGACCTGCTTCTTGCGGCCCCTCCGGCTCGCTTTGGCAGGGGGCGGCGCCGGGGCAGATGTACCTTCGGCCAGGATCTGGGCCCCGCCGTCACTAGAGGAAACGTTGAGCGGGAGGGTGAGCCCTCCGGGGAGCCGCACCACGTTGGCGCTGTTCTGTCTCTGCTTTTGAGGAGACGGCTTAATGGCCAGTGCCTTCTGCGGTGTGGCAGGTGCCGTCTGAGCTGGACCGGTCATGGAAGATGTGATGATGGCCTGGTTGGTTCCCGGGATGATCTGGATCTGTCCACCTTGGGGTAACATCTGTATGGTTTGCGCACAGCTCCCCTGGATCTGTGGAACCACTTGATACTGAATGTTGGCACCAGCAGGTCGTGCTGGGTTCTGAATGGTCAGCAGGATTGGGCCGCTGGGACTGGAAGAACCGATCCCCGCTGGCAGCTGTATCACATTGCTTTTAGCGGACAGAAATCCAACGTTTTTTGGAGGTGCTGGAGCAATGGGGGCAGGTTTGATAGGCAGGAGACGCCGTGTGGTTGGCTGAGAAGGAGGCGTGCTGGCAGGGGCCTGGGCAGCAGGGGGCCCGATCTTACTGCAGGTGGCCGCCAGGAGAGCCAAAGGAGAAGGCTGGGAGTCCTGGAAAGAACAGCCTCAGTCAGCTACATGCGTACAGGCAGGGAGACCCGATCTGAATTAAACAGTGTCCATGGAGTTCGTCCATGTTACTTCAGAGACTTGAAATAAAAATCTCCAATTAAAAAACTTAATACTTAGGGTTTACAATATTACTAGGAAAATGGACTGCGTGTCCTTTACGATAAACTATGCAGATCACAGAAACAAATCAACAGGGATAAATAACAGGTACTTATGTGAATTTTGAATCCAGAGCAAAGCCTCTAAAAACACTTCTCCCGATACAGTTAAAAGCAATACGCAAACCAATTCAAGTGTTTGATGCCAAACATAGGAATGCGCAGATTAAATATTTTTAAGAACACATAAACTATGTCTAAATGCACTGCAAGGCTGACTGACTCAGCAGAGAATAAGATATATATAAGGAAGGAAAAAGCCCAGCAATAAACTACAGTGCTGGAGTTTGCTAGTGTGACGACCTATAACAAAAGTTTATTTCTGTATGATTTATTTATTAAATTTAGTTTCAATTTGCTGTCCATCCAATTTGTGATATTTCTTTTATGTTCTGAAGCTGTTTAAGGGAAATTAAGTAAAAATGGAGCCTTTAGATAAAAATGACTTATTATAATTAAAATGAAAAATGACTAATTATAATTATCATCAGTATTGCGCGATGTGAAAAAAATATATTGATATTTTGCCTCATCACCCAGCCTTAATTCCTGGTCATTTTATGCGGCAAAAAACAACAAAACACAGAATGCTGATATGTCATCTTAAAATTGTGATAAGCCAAGTAACTGCCAAGGACAAAAAAAAGACACACTGGTTTCAAAACATTAGCCTTTTTCTCACCATAAACCGAAGTACCACACACTTAGACTCCCCAACATGAGCTACTGGCTTTCATAGGCACAGGTCAGTATGGATGCAGTGTTTTTCCTCACCACAGCTGCATAAGGGGCAGACTCACCTGTGTAGAGATAGCGGACGGCTGCAGGTACTCGCTGGGACTGACAGTAATAGTAGCGGCCATACTGTCCTGTGGATCTGAGGGGAGAGTACATTAAGGCTTTATAAGTCATCTTCTAACAAACCTTCCTGTGGAGGTAACTAACACAGAGTCATAACAGAGGAAGAACGCACCCAACACACAAGCAAAAAAACAGGAATGTTTCTGGGAAATGAGCAGACTATGGTTTCTCAGATTTTACACAAAGTACCCGCATCATTACACCCACAAGCGACAGCTTTAAAATAAAGACTACTAAAAAATTCACACACACACACACACTCAAAGATTACCAAAACATTATACATATACAAGGTGGGTCAAAAGTAGGTATACGGTTGTTATTTTAATAAGACATTTTTAAAAGTATGTATACAGTTTTGACACCTTTGCACACCGGTGGATTGGGTGACGCGGCAGCATTGATGGGTCATCACGTTCACTCAACCTGACATCCATGGACTTTTTTTTTGGGTGTATTACAGGAGAAGGTTCTTGAGAGGAAAGCCCACACAGTGGAGAAGCTCTCAAGCACTAGTGAACATTCATAACAACTGGGATGTGTGCTAAGGTGTGTCACAGTATCAAGGACAAGCTGCAGGAATGTATCAAGGTTGACAGAAAACATTTGGAACACCTAATAGACTAATCATGACCCGATAAGTACTGAAAAATAAAAGCTACTTTTGGCCCACACTCGTGTACACACACACACACCTCAAAGATGCTTTTAAATCTCTTTAATATCCCTTACACCGTATTAAACCAGACTCGGAGACATCAATAACTATCTTTATCTTTTTTCCTTTTTACATTTTATCATTTTGTGCAAATGTATAACTTTACACATAGCATTAATGTTATCCAAAATGCATTATTAAACTAAATGTGGTATTTTGATAGCCAAATGGGAACAACGATTTTTAAAGAGAAACCTGTAATATTCGTTCTTGACTGTAAAGAACGCAAGAGCTTTGGTTGTGATGTTGCACAGAATACACAGCTAAAATTAAAAATTCACCCTCATAGAAGCTATTGCAAAGATAAGGAAACATAGTTACTTGGTTCATTTAAAAAAATTGTATAGACTAATTGTAAAAGTGGTATAAATAGGATAAATACTGAAAATTACAATATTTATTTATTGAAGGCTAATACCTTAAGGAGAAAATTTCCAGTTAAGTGAACTTTTGAAATAGAGGAGCAAAGCAACAAAATAAAAATACTACATTATAGTACTTTATACAAAATACAAAGTATTTTAAACTGCTGAAACTTTCATTTTTACTTCACATTATGGAGCCAAATGACGACTTTTTACTCCAATACATTCTGTACAACAATCGTCACTCACCCAATTAAAAAATGTATTTTGTATGCAGGGCACCTGAGAACGGCTGCACAATTCTGCGAAAAATATGAATTAATTTTTTTACTCCGATTAAAAATGTTACTTCATGATTGATGAGCAATATATTATTACTATTCTGCATGTCATACTGTCTTTATGAATATGACACAAACAATATGTGGAAATTCGAAATATATATCAGTTAAGAGAAATTGTCATCTGATATTTAAACTGTACCCATATTAAAAATTATCAGCCACTAGAGCTACTACTGAAACAATGGCAATGTCTGAATTGAGCCATTTTCCATAGTGGAAGACTAGGATTTTTTTGGCGACTCATCCAACACTTTAAAGTACCAGCACAGAAATTTTTTATAATTCATTATTAAATCTGGCCACAGATTTATTCCACAGAATAAAGTCATTTCACTAACCTGTGCTGGCACGTTTCACCACTTTTTCCTGAATAAAAAGAAAATATATGCTTATCCTCTTGTGGCTGTTTTCCTTATTGTCATGCACTGAATCTGCAATGCTATATTCAAATATCTTAGAATTTAAAAGGATTTCTTTTTTTCAATATATTTGAGTATATGGGTCTTTTTGACTTAAGTACTTTTAAAAACCAGGTACCTTTTAGTTGAGTAATATTTTACAGTACGGACTTGTACTTTTACTTGAGTAAGTAAAAATCATTGAGTAATTTTTCCACCACAGAATATAGGTTTTATATTTACATGATTGTACATGCCAGGGCTGTTTTGGTCAGAAAATAACCTGTACATCACAAGTTTAAATTGATGTTAGAGGTTGTACTGCAGCAAGCTGTCAATAATCTTGTTTATCTTCCCAATTTCTTTGCAGTAAGCTTGGCTCAGATATTAGTTCATTGCTTTATTGCCAAGTTAAACACTTTTTCAGAGGCAGTTTAGTTAATGAATTAATAGTAATTTCTGTGACACTGAATTTCATTTAATACCTTGCCAACTTTGTTATTCGCATCTATGTTTTTTTGGCCTGTCAGTAATTACGTTTGCTGAGTCAATATGTGATTAAGAAATTTAATTGAATATTAAGTAAATCTCTTAACAGTGGCCACTTTAAACGAATAAATGTAAAGAATGGGGGCACAGGTTTAAATGTGAGATGTGGCATCAGTACAAAAAAAGGTACAATTCATTTTTGATAACTGCACATTGAAAGGTGGCACACACTTTCACTGCAGTGTGCAGCTGGTCCCATTTGGAATCAATGTTTTCTATGCCAATACGTTCTAGTTAATTACACTTATCTACATGATCTAGATAAACGCAACGTGTAATAGGGTCGGGATTCTAAAAATGACAATGGAAAAAACATTCCATATAACCGGACTGGCTTTTGCTTTGATGAAATGTATTTTGATTTGCGGGCTGACCTCAAAAGCTGTATTGTGATTAGCATGCCTAGCTCATAAAAAAAAAAAATGACAAAATGGCTAGCACAAATAGCCCACCGGCTAAGTAGCAGGGCTGTAGAGGTATACGCATTGGTCGTATACCATTCCATCCCATATTTTTCGGTTTGGTATGTACAATGAAATTAATGAAAATACTGCTTGACACAGGCAAAACAAATTCACAAGCAACATGGAAAACATTATGTTAACTATAGCTGTGACTTGGTTAGAGTTAATGCTGGTTAAGGCCAATCGATACTTCATTTTCCTGTGTGCTTTCGGTTGCGCAGAGGATGAGGTGACGCAAATTTTGTCATCAAGGTTTTAAGCTGGGTTTGGGGGGGGGGGCATGGAGCCCCAACTTTTTTGCCTGCCGTTGATCAAGCATATCTGTCTGTTGACTGTACATAAGCCAGGAAACTGACTAGGTGTCACTATAGGTGGCAGCAGTGACAAGGCACAGGTCAACAAAGAAGGCGAAGAAGAATTGTTAGAGTTGAATACGTAGTTTTCACTCTCCATAAAATTTATGTTAATGTTATTTTTTAAAAAAGCAACACATTTGCAGATTTTTGAAAGCTTGGGGATAAAATTTCCTGGGGGGTAGGAGGCCCTGATTTGAGAATGCCACATATGCCATATGCGACCCTAGCATAGAGTAACAAATTTCAAACTGTTCATAAAAAGTTTCATACATTTCTCTCCATTGCGTAAATTTGTGTTGTAATAATCTGTCCTCTCCAGGATCATCAACATCCACCAACAAAAGTACTATGAACACAAGCTTTTAGACAACCATCCACAGTCAAAAAACATAACAGCAGAAAAGTGAAGTATAAACTAGCCTTTACAGTCAGTTATAATTAGTAGTTTGGACAGTCTGTTGGTTTTGTTATACCAACCTCAGACATTTGCTGGAAACACACCCAACATGCTAACTCATTTGAGACATCATCCAGGTGTATGTAAAACCAGGGCAAGGGACAAACAGCCTATGCAAGTTTGGTTTCTAGTGGGCACAAAAACAACTATGGCTATAAAGGTGCTTTTCACTACGGATATGCAACTATACTTGGTGGTAGAGAACACATGATTTAAAGGAATTTAAAGAATAAAGGATGTTTCATTTGGCTTACAGTTTTTCCAACTGAGTTTTGCAATTTTAATAACTTCAGAATAATTGCCGTTTTCCCTGCCATACTGAAAGTGCACCAAACGGTGAACACAAAACCAAGGTTTGTACTGAACCATGAATTTTGTGTATCGTTACACCCCAACTAAATTATTTTTGCCTTCAATTCAAAAGGCTTTGTAGAAGCCAATAATTTGACATCTGCCAATAATGTAGCAAATGCCAATAACAATTTTCCATTCTTACCTTAGTATGCCAATAATGTAATATTTTCTGAACCGATAATGTGAATTTTTTTACAGACTTGTAATAACTTTTTTACATTACATTTTTTACATTATCGACATTACAATAAAAACAGATAAATCTATTACGCAATAGGCGAGTAATTACATTACTGGTAGTTCTTACATTATTGGCTATTACAAGCTTGCTGCACATTTGCTTTTGTCTGAATGTTAATCGGCAGTTTATACTTGAGTCAAGTTAGCAAGACAACGAAACATCGTTATAGTTGTATTGGAAGGCTAAACGCTTATTTTGCAGGATTTTTGCAATTTTGCCCAGCATCTGAAAATATTTTTCCCCATTGAATACTGACTGTCTGACAGTGCACCATGCAGTGATACAACTGTAATACATAATACAAATGTAATATATAATTAAGTACAGTACATACATTTCAAGCGCGCACATTCGAGTTACCTGCACAATTTGACGATGGTCCTAATTCTGTAGATATGTGGAATCGACTATATAACATGTCTTTAATAAAAATACTCAACGGGGAAAATGATGAGCTTATAAACTCTTTGGATGCATCAAATATTTAATGGACAAACTGCTCATGCTTATGACATTCTTACACTAAAACGCATTAGTAAAATTGTGCAGCTTTTCAGATGCGGGGATAATTTATTATTATACTTTACTCCAACTACGACTTAAGATTTACTCTTTGTTCCTTTGATTAGTTTTTGCAAATACAGAAAAAGCATATAAACTTAAATATTACAACGAAAAATAATGTAGCATGTAGTATTTATAACATGACCCCAGTATATTATTATGCGGCTATAGTATAGTACGCTACAGCATAGTATAATATGAAAGAGCCTCATATCCTCATCACATGACATTCGCAGTAACTTAGATCGATCGTACCGAATTCTGCATTTGCTCCTCATAAACTGACCTCAACTTCTGTCAGCAGAACAACCAGCTTGTATCGTTAAACTGCAGTACTTGACCCGGTAAATACAGTTCAGTCAGTTTCTGCCAACGTTTTTTTTATATTAAGTGTCTGCAGAGGCAAAAGAGTGGACGCAAGTATATCAGGCAATATATCAATCTGAAGGAAACACGAAAAGCGAAAGCAAACGTCGAAGACGCCAGGCGGAGATAGGCTGCTGCCGTCCGCACTTTGCATGACGAACTAAACTTTCCCAGCTACGTGCAGCCCACTTATCTAAAGCACAACACTGTAGAGCTTACCATCCTGGAGCGGCGACAGCAGTTTTACTTTATCCCAAAACTGCGCCTTATGTACAGAGGAACAGAGCACAGTGGCCGGAGTGCGGCCTGGAACAGCGCCGCCATCGAGCCGCTGCTAGCTGGCTAGCTAAGTAGGAAACGACGCTGGGGGAGCCTCGGCGCCGGGGCAGCAGCTAGCTAGTCGGCACACTCTGGAAATCTCAAGGAAGAAGCCAAGCCGCCAAGCCACCAAGCCTCTGGCTAAAACGTGAAGGGTGAAGACGCAATTGGATTTTAATTCCAGAAGCGAGGCGGGCGCCGCTCCACACACACGGCTCCGTGTCGCTAACGGGCTACTTTAAACTCTCTGATAATGAACGAGAATCCATTCTGTGAGTAAACAACAGTCTCGCTGAACAGGCACCCTTTCCAAACAGACCGTTTTAGACAGCCCACATTAAAGGTCTTACGCAGCGCAAGAAATTAACAGCTTTATCAAGTGGCGACAATGTATTATAAACGCTAAGGTTTTAATTCCTACCCACCGCTCATGACGACATTCACTCTCCATGCACCTCCAAGAGCAAGCCCATGAGAGACACCGCCCGCACCCGCTGACCAATCCAGAGCCACATCATTTATTGAGCGACATTGATTTCAACCAGTGAGCAGTGGTGACGTGTGTGATTGAAATTTAAAATGACCAGTAGGGATGATGAGTATCTTCGTAAATAGCACTTGAAAGAATTGCAACCTATGAAATATTGAATTTCCAATTCTAAAGGCGTTTGCGAAGAAATTACTGGATGATCTCTAAAAGCAGTGAAAGACAGGAGTTCAGGTTTACTGTCGGTGTAAAAATCCAATCGCAAGGCTTGTAAACTTTCACAGTGGGTTTCTAATAACATGGAGGGCCTTTCATGATTGGTGGGTTGAAAGTGACGCATACTACAAAACAAGCTATATTATCTTGCGCCTAGTCAAATATCTAAATATGCAGCCCCTAATCCCAATAATACTTTCAAAATGTTATTTTGAAACGAGAAAGACGACTGTAGCACGAAGATATGAATGACTAAATTGATGATATCGTGTAATGCTAATCGCACTTTCAGCACATAATTGCTTCACTTGTTTAAAAATTAGGGTCCAATCTTTATCTTCTTATATATAGTAAATGAAATATCTGCGATTGTGTTTAAGTATAATATACAATAATGTTGCCTTCAATAATCGCGGCGCATCCCTTGTTTTATGGTTAATATAGTTCCGTTACATTATTGCGCCCAGATAAACAGACTTTTTGTATTTATATTATGAAGTTGTGTTGCACCCAATCTCAGACTCTCTACTACGCCATTGCTATTAACTGATAGAATTATTTCCAAAACATAGGACGCAATAAATATCACATTGGGGAATATAATGTTCTGTGGTTAGTCACTGTAACTTTTCTGGTTATTATTATCATTATTAGTAGTAGTAGTAAATAGTAGTCAGTGGTTGTAGTTTGTATGGCACCCTAGGCGACCCCCCCCCCCCCCCCCCCTTCAGCATCCGCCTCTCCTGCCAACAAAAAATGTATTTGCCACCCCAGCCCGTCAAAAAAATAAAAAATAATTCGCACAAAATGCAATTTTTATTAAGATATCTGGAATGATACAAAAAATAATAGTAAATTTAAAACGTATTTTACTAATTGCTTTAGTACTGTACAAAGTTAGAGGTGCATTATTTAAGTTGGGTACTTCAGATCGGATACGCCAACTGAATACTCTGACTTTTTATGCTTGAAATAAAATCCTGGTCTGGACTTTTAATATCTGGGCCTAAATTACCCAACTCTATTGATCATTTCCCCTGCTCCCCCTACATCATGCTTCCAGGCCTAAGGTAAACTCAGCTCCACCCCTGCCCTATTTCATACTTTTAAGTGGTAGTTTGGCGCCCAATCTGACAAGGTTAATTGACCCACACGGTGACGTGATATCGTTGACGTGACGTGAAAATGAGCAAAAGAAAACAAACTGCGCAAATATCACAACTAATTTGTGTGTGTGTGTGTTTGTGTACATCCCCAGGAAGATGCCACCCTGAGCAGCTGCTCATGTTGCCTATACCTAAATCTGCCAGTGGTAGTAGTACTAAAATTGTTAGGTAACATTTTACTTAAAGCAGGCATTATGATGCATTATACATACCTTCCTGATGCATTATAATGCATTATAGATACCTTCACAATGCATTATAATGGTCAGAATATGCTTCTGGAGAATTGCCAGAGGCAAGGGTGGTGAGCGCAGTGCCATCCAGTGCAAGTAGGCTGCAGAGGCTTCGCTGGCTGCTCTCTCTATAGAATCTACACCTTGTTGGGCATGAGTGGGCCACTCAGAAGGACAGCCATCAGAACTGCAATGAAAACAGCAGAAAGAACTTCAAGGTGGCTATGGATCAAAAGGGGTTAGCGTGGCTTAAGGCTGCTGGGATGAAAATCGGGGCTTGATCAACCCTGGGGGGGGGGGTTACCTGGGTGAAGCTGTATGATGTTGTGAGACCTGAAATAACCTATGAGCCCAAGGAATATCACGGATGATGTGTCCCAGCATATCCAGAGGATGTATCCTTCATCTTACATGTATATGTATGTGTTCTGTTCTGGTTTTTGATTCCTTTGGTCTAAATAATAATAATACATTTTACGTATAGAGCACTTTTGTAAATATTCAAAGATGCTTTTCATAGAAATTGGAGATACAATAAAGTTAAAATATACATTAAAAACACTTGTATAAAATCGAAAAGTTTAAAACAAACCGTATTGAAAACTTACATAGGAAGACAGCACAAATAAGAACAAATGAACCAGATGAACACATGCATGTGAGTCAGAGAGCAGTGGTTAGACGCTATAAGCAGATTTGAAGAGATGGGTTTTGAGAAGAGACTTGAAAGTTTCCAGGTCTGCACATTGTCTGATGGGTTGTGGTCGAGAGTTCCAGAGGGAAGGGGCGGTACAGAGAAGGCTCGGTCACCCCAGGTTCGGTGCTCCTGTCCTGACAGGAGGATGTAGAAGGTTGGCATCAGCGGAGCTAAACTGACAAAATACTCCAGTATTTCAAAACTTTCAAACCATTTTTTGCATCAGGATCAGAATGCGTTGCTTTAAGCCAGCGTTGTAAGCAAGTCGAACACACCCAATGACCGGACTGGGAAAACAAACTGAAA
>JAABNY020000040.1:16050657-16067991 GCA_015164015.2 Brevimyrus niger | reverse complement strand
GCTGGACTCCTTCGGTATACTGTATGTCTTTCGAGAATCCTTGGGTACCACTGGTTTGATTAAATTGAACTTTTTTTCATAAAGTTATTCTGGTGTAGAGGATGAAGTTTAACATAATCAAAGATAAATAAGTTAATAGTAAAATTAATAAAATTTTTCATTCCAAAGATCAGGTTAGGTCAAGTAGGGGAGCATGGGCTGATGCAGTGTGTTGCCACACCCACCACACGACGAAACTCTTTGGGATCCCAGCTGGCGACCCCCCCTAGGAAGACACATGGTCCAGTCCCATCCTCCGGAAATGGCCATCCATCTGCCACAGCCAAGTGGTACATGGACGCCCCCTTGGCTGGGTCCAGCTGCCCGGATCCCCAGCAATGAAGATCCCATGAGCTGGATCACCCTGAGGGAAACACGTCACATGGCTGCAGTACCGTAACTCCCTCACAATGCAGGTATTGTAACTCATTCGCGACTCCTTTAGCAACCGCCTGTTCAACATTTAATCAAACCAGTGGTACCCAAGGATTCTCGAAAGACATACAGTATACCGAAGGAGTCCAGTCTTCGTCTCAGCTCACTGGATAGCACCCATGCCTCACAGCCATACATACAGGTAAGTGAATCTCATAAAGTCAACGTGGGCAGTGGTGGCTTAAAGGTTAGGGAAGCATACTTGTATTTGAAAGATTGCAGGTTCAAATCCCTCACCAACAAAGTACCACCCCCAAGCACTGCTCCTCGGGCACTAAATTAACTAATGACTGCTTCCTGTCTGTTAACCAGTTTTGGATCCGAGCTGCTAAAGTTCCTAAAATCCTTTGAGCTTAAGCGAGAGCCATTTGTGGGGGACAACATCAAAGGCCTTCTGGAAATCTAAGTAGATCACATCGTAGGCCTTTTTATGATGAATTTCTTTTGTAGCTTCCTCAAAGAACTCCAGTAGTTTAGTTAAACAGGACCTACCTCTCCTAAATTCATGTTGGCAATCCCTCAGAATGTTATTTGAATCCAGGTAATGTACTATTTTCACTTGGATTATAGTTTCCATTACTTTTCCAGTTATTCAGGTTAAACTGTTTGGCCTATAGTTTGCTGGATTACTTCTCTCCCCTTTTTGGATTTTGGGCATTATATTAGCATGTTTCCAGTCCAAAGGTACCACACCAGCAGATAATGATTTCTGAAATAGTAAAGTTAAAGGTTGGCTAATAATCTCCATCTCTTTTAAAACTATACTGTAGGTAAGATGCCATCAGGGCCCTGTAATTTTTTTATTTTGAGCTTAGCTAGGCTTGTTTCAGGATCTTAATTGAAGCTCTTCCTCAGCTATGCTGACCTCAGTACAGAGAAGTAGCCATCAGTGGGGTGGCTGGGACCCATCATGATCTTTTTGGCTTTTTGTGGTCTGGGGGTTAGGGAACCTTCTGGCCCTGTTGTGTGCTGCTCCCTAACCGGCAGTGATGTTCCTGGTCAGGATACTTTCGCTGGTGACAGTGTAGAAATTCCTCATTATTGGTTGGGGCAGCATGAAGTACATGAGATGCTTAAAGCAGTACAGGCGTTGGTGAGCTTTTCTCATTAAGGAGTCAGTTTGCAGGGTCCAAGTAAGATCCTCAGTTATTTGAACACAGAAGTACCTGAAGCGGTCCACCTTCCCCGCTAAAGCACCATCAATATGGATGTGGTGGTAGAGCCTCTGTGGTTTCCTTCTGAAGTCCACAATTGACTCCTTTGTCTTGTTTACACTGAGGAGGAGACTTTTTTCCTGGCACAAAACCAACTGCTTCTTTACCTCCTCCTGGTAGGCCTGCTCATAATTATTTCTGATCAGGCCTACCACAGCTGTATCATCTGCAGATTGTTCAATGACATTGGAGTCGAATGCGGCTGTGTAGTTATAGGTATACAAAAAGTACAGTAGAGGGCTCCGGACAGACCCCCGGGGAGGCTGCCATGTTGAGAGGTGTGGGTCGATGAGGTGTTGTGGTCCACTCATACTACCTGGGATCTGTTTGTCAAAAAGCTCTGTATCCAATTACACAAGGATATGTTCAGTCTGAAGTCAATTAGCTTATTGACGAGCCTGGAGAGGTTTATGGTGTTGAATGGTGAACTGTAGTCTATAAACCACACATAGTTCTCTTTCCTGTTGCCCAGGTGGGCCAGTACTGTGTGAAGTAAAAAGGTGATGACATCATCAGTGACTCTATTTGGTCGGTATTCAAATTCTGCCAGGGTCCAGGTCTTTGGTTAGTGAGACACTTTACAAACATCTCAAAGTATTTTTTGCTTTTTACAACAGGGTGATAATCATTCAAACAGGGAAGATGTGGCATCGTGGGTACCAGTATGATGGTGGATCGTTTAAAACATGTCGGCATAACCAACTGGGTCAGGGATTGCATATTACTTTGAACACCAGAACTAGCTAGTCAGCACAGGCTTTGAATACTCGCACAGGGATGCCTTCTGGACCTGCTGTCTTCCTGGGGTTCAGTCTCCTGAATGTTCTCTTCAAACCGTGTTCCAAGATGGTGAGTGTGATTTCCTGACCAATGGCAACTCTTGATGCGAGTGAAATGTTCTGTTGGCTGAAATTAGGATGGTTCACCTCAAAGCGTGCACAGAATGCATTCAGCTAGTCAGCTAGCCCAAGGACGTGACAGCACTCACGGCAGAGGTGACAAACCCTTTGTAATCCATAACTGTCTACTAACAGATGACGTAGCTCATTGTGTTAGCACATAACTTTCTATCCCATGACAAAAGAAAATTTAAATCTGCAGTGGAATTATAAAATGTAGAGCATGCTAATTCTAGCTTTGCTTCTTTGATATTATCCATTTAACTTATTACAATGTGAATGGATAAATCAGGTACCAACACAAAGGTAGGCAAATGAGTTGCATTGCAACTCTCTGTGGAAGAACTACCAATCTCTAGTCTCCGGTGCGGAAGGGGAAGTAGGAGGCTTACAGATGCCTGTGAAAATTACAATGGACTTATTGGATTTGCATGGTAATTTTTTATTGACAAACTACCATTTAAGTAGTTTTTTTGAAATTGTTCAAAACAGGATATAGTGGTACCTTGGTTTGCGAGGATAATTCGTTTCAGAAACGTGCGTGTAATCCATATAGCACTCGTGTATCAATGCAAATATTCCCAATAGAAATAATGGAAGCTCAGGCGATTCGGTCCACAAGCCAAAAATATTCATATAAAAATGATTAAAAAAAAATATAAAGTAAAAATACATGAATTAAATTAACTTGCACAAAGAATCGTGGATGGTGTGAGGGAGACGAGAGAGAGACGAGGAAGGTTATTTTGTAGGATGGTTGGCTCACTGGAATCTTTTTCTTTTTGTGCAACTTTAACAAGGAACCTATCCATTGACAGCTGCTTTTGCCTCCTTTTCAATTTCGCGTAAATGTGGACATTGCATTGTCATTAAACAGATTCATCGCTCGCACTGCTACGCCCTTATTCCGGTGGTTTTCTACTAAACTCCGAAACACGCCAACTGAAGCCGAGCATGGGAGACGATTACCCACAATCCCGCAGTGAGAGAAAAAGAAGAACCATCGGAGATGTGACCACATGACACTTGGCAGACCAAGCGTATACGTAATACTTGTATTGAAAGACCTCGCTCGTTTATCAAGTTAAAATTTATTTTAACATTTTGCTTGTCTTGAAAAACACTCGCAGACCAACTTACTCGCAAACCAAGGTTTTACTGTGTTAACTTATTGCTTATGCATGAAAGACATTGATGCAAAAAAAATGCCATTATACATATCATACACGGCCTTGAAATAAGAATTAATCAAATATTAATTTTATTGAAAAAAAAAAAAAAACATCAGAAAATGTTGTGCAGTATGTTCTACTAAACCAGAAATCTGTGCTGTTTAAATTTAAGACTTTAGTCATATACATTCCATTACTTCTGAGGAAAATGTTTGGATTTTAGAGCATTTAAGAAAGTGGGCAGCTTTTCTGCATCACGCCCAAATATATTTACACATGGTCTTTATGAACAAGGCAGCACCAGGGTTGGACCACTCTGCTTTTTACATGCATGGCAACATGGAAATGTATTCAGGCTAGACGAATCAATGGCTTTATTTTTCATGGATTTATTGTTGATGCTTTGCCAAGAAATGTGGAAAAACAAAATGGACACCATTCTAGCAGAAAGTTCAGTAAAATTATGAATACAGATTTAGACAGAACGTGACAGTGAATGAGAGATCCACAGAACCAGACTACCTCCCCTTATTTTTTAAGAATAGTTCATGAGAACATTTTCCTATAAATAAAAACAGATTGTCTTTTTATTTTTTCAGTGTGCAGCACTGGAACAAGACCTTCAAAAACAATATATTGCCAAATAAACATTAAATGGAAAATGGCATAAATATTACCGACTCAATGAAATGGAATGGCTTTCCCTTGCACAAATAAAACTCATTAAAACAAAACATAACTGTCTGGTAACTAATGGCATTGCAAGCTTTGACAGTGTCTCAGGCTGACCCATATTAGTAAAACATATATTGTCTCAGAGAATAATGCTATTTTACAGTATGATACCTAACATTCTTAACACAGTTTTATATTTTTTTTTATATGAGGGTAAAAAACACCCAATTCTGTGGTCTCCTATAAATATAGTAACAACTAAAGCGTTACCTTCAATATGAGCCTATAGTCAATATCTTTCAATATGTGAAACTATTCACAAAGTATCACAGACTTATTGCTTCGTTTCATGTTGAATTACAAGTGTTTCTGAAAGTTAAGTACCCTAGAGCGATGATACTGGAAAAAAGATGCTATATAAAAATCAATCAAAAGGATTTTTTTTTTTTTTTTTTACAAAAAATGCACTGAAAAATAACAAACTACAAAATATTGAGTATTTGTTTTATACCTTGTGTCATACACTATACACATCACATACAATATTCTTGTGTGTATTGAAGTTCAGCTGTGTTCTTGCCCTCTTTTGCTCTTTCAAATGTTTCATGTGTATGTGCATGTATTTATTCATTTTACTTAACTGAAGTTCATGTTTTTTTTCAGTTCAATTATTTGCAACATTTCTAAATGAAAAAAAGCTAAAATACAAAAACATGAAAATAGACGAAACAGCACTAATTTTATATAAGGTTTTCGATTTTATTTTATGAAGACCAACGTTGTTTAAAAAGCAAACCACAAGAAATGTTTCAGGGAAGCTGTCCAACAATTTGACCTCCTCCAGCACTACACCAAATTCCAAATTCTGCTTATTCATCCAATAAGTCACATGTAGATACGCAATGTTCACACAACATTGCTTTCATTTTAATTGCAGAAACCACTTTAAAGAGTAATAACATTTTCATACTAATTAAAACCAATTTAAGGTTTCAATGTGTAACCGTGTATGAGTAGTGGTCAGAGATTGGGACCAGACCATTCATTTAGCGTCATTTAATTATATCTAGTGAAACTAGTCTTCTGTGGTGGGGGTGCTTGATTTTACAATTTTTTCCCTTCAATAATTAGCACAAAATCAGACACCTAAATATTAATTTAAAATATGAAACAAATCTACTATTAAGTGAAGGAAATGTTACTTTTCTGTAATTTATCCGAAGTGTCCGGCTGTTCTGCTTCAATAGATGGTATATGGGCTTTTTCACACCGGAAAGGTAGGGAAGGAAATCCTCATACATCATACAAGTTTTAGGTGTTTATAATGCAAATACATAACCACACGCATAGAGACAAGCGTGCAAGATATGCAGAGACACAGCCCTCCACCAGAGCTCTTTATCTACCACCCCAAATCCAAAGGAGCAGTTTAGCAAAAGCATAACAGTACTTTCTTCTCCAAGTTGGAGCAGCCATATTGTTTCTTTTAGCACTCGTCAGTGTGGATGCAGATGTCTATGAGAGCTTTGCAAAAAATAAAAATAAAAACACATTTGCTGTGGAATATGTTTGAAGACGATCTCATTAGGGCAGTACAGAGATTACTACATTCAGCTGTTAAATGGCATTTTACTAAGTATTTATTTTCATAGTAGGTTCTATTTCTCCAGTGTTTCTGCAAGATTAAAAATATGTGAGCATTCACCCAAAAAGCGGAGGGCCGTCCGCATGTCTGCATCTGCGTGTCTAGGCTTCCTGTCTCATTCTCGCCGACGTGTCTGTCTGTCTCTATATGTCTGTCTGTCTGTCTTTGGGTCAAACAGATGGGCTGGCAGGCTGGGTCTTGCGCTTCAGCAGAAACTCGTGGATGTCATCAGCGTCGCGCTTGAGCCAGGCGGCGTTCAACAGGATGTTCTCACAGCACTGCTGGATTGTGCGCTCCGCTGCAGGCGCTTGGTGGCTCTCAAAGAAACTCTGCAACACAGCAACGTGACACGTTTTTGGCAAACTACTGCAGTGCACTGACATGATACCAGCAGAAGGAAAGTAAACCAGGAGACGGTGCTTACTGACATTATAGATCCATCAATCAGTCAGTCAGCACAACAGTTAAGCATTTAACATAAAATATGTTTTCTAATCAGTGTAAATATAATTCCCATTGATCTAGCTGTGAAATTTGATGACCATTTCAAAAAGATGACAATCTTTCAGAAGCCATCAGCAACCAAAAGTCTCCTAAATGATGGTCACCCCAAACCCATCCTCACCTTTACATCAGCAGCCATCTTGTCCACCGCAAATCCATCAACAGAGAGCTGTTTAATAAAAAAGGCACCCAGCTGTTATCTCAGGTGTTGTACCTTAACTGAAAACATCTACAAACCCCATTTCCAGAAAGTTGAGATATTCTCTAAAATACAATTAAGACAAAAATCTGTGATATGTTAATTCATGTGAACCTTTTATATTATTAGGCAGGGATACCCAGACCTCCCTCTCACCAGCTGCCTCCTCCACCGGGGAAATACCAAGGAGTTCAAGACAGCCGAGAGATACAATCTCTCCAGCGTGTCCTGGGTCTGCACTGGGGCCTCCTTTTAGTTGGACATACCCAAAACACCTCCCCAGGGAGCCATCAAGGAGGCATCATAGAGAAATGCCCCTCCTAAGTGGCTCCTTTTTGTGTGGAGGACTGTGAGCCCCTCTGGAATGTCCAAGCTCCTCACCCTTTAATCTTTATGCCTGACCCTGTGGAGGAAATGCATTTCTGCCACTCGTTTCCATGACCTAATTATTTTGGTCACTAACCAGAGCTCATGACCATAGATCGAAAGCTTCGCCGTGCAGCTCAGCTCCCTCAACAGAAAGGTACAGCGTCCACATTACTGCAGACGCAACACCAATCCATCAGTTGATCATCTGGTCCTTTTTTCCCCTCAATTGTGCACAAGATCCTGAGGTACTTAAACTCCTCTGCTTTAGGCAGAAACCCATCCCCCACCAGGAGAGGGCAGTCCATCCTTCTCCGGTCAAGAACCATCGCCTCAGACTTGGAGGTGCTGATCCTCATCCCGGCCACCTCACATTACGCTAAAACTTTTTCAAAATTAATGATCAGAAAATTTTTATTCTGCTGACACTGACAGAACCTTTGTTAAAATGTAAAACTTGTAAACGTTCTCTGCCTACTTTGAGAAGACATTCACATAACACAGACTAAGGTTCTCGGAAAGTTCCCCGATAGCTGAAATTACCTTGATGAGTCGGGAGATGAGAAAGCCGCCCTGGTACCGGTTGTGGAGCTCATCCCAGTTGTCTTTCACAAACTTCCAAGCAGCTTTCCGGCCATGTTTACTACTGCTGGCTACACCCCCGATTACAGAAACCGTATCTTGGGGACGCACCTCATCCTACCAGGCAGGTAAACATAAAGCAGACATGCAAAAATACTGAATGAATGTAAAGCACCAATCAAAAGTCTGGATACACCTTGTATTTCAAGAAGATAATGACACTATGCACAAATCGAGGTTTTATAAGTACTATATTATCTCGGGATCAAAAAAAGAACGCTGCAACAGATGACCTGGCCCCCATGATCCGCCCACCTATACCCCACAGAGCTGGTTTATGATGAGCTGGACTGAAGAGTAAGAGCAAGGTAGCCAACTTGTGCCCAGAAGAATTCCAGGTAGCTACATCTGGAAGCTGTTTAAAAGAATGACAAGAGTTTGCAATAATGTCATCGAAGCCGAAGGGGGCTATTGTGAAGTGTCTAAAAGTGAGAAAAGTGAGATGTTAAACAGTTCTTTGTTGTTGCAATATTTTATATACATTACCTCAATGTCAGGAAGCTTCCTACAAGGCAAATAGGAGAACTAATACAGAGACAAATGCAATTTGGCATAGTGGCCTTTCATTAGTGTTACATTTACATGAGATTACATGATTTACACTAGGGCTGGTATAATTATTTGACATAATCAAATTGGTGTACTGAAATAATTAAGTAAAAACTATTGCAGTGATTAACTTTAGTCTAACATAGAAATCTTATTGAGGTTTTCTTAATAATGCTCTAATGCTTGAAATGTTTTAAACTGAAATGTTAATGAGAATTTCAGATTTGTACGTGTGGGGGAGGGGGGTGAATAGTTAATAGTTAAATGAAATTGAAATTGAAATGAAATTAATTGAAAATAATTACTTATCAATAAATTTATCATCAGATCAATCAAAAAATTTGTCATTAGATTAGTCGATTAATTGAAAAAAATAAATTGGCAGACTGATCATTTAAAGAATCATCGTTTGGGACAGCACTAAAGCGCACATACCGACAGGGCAAAGGCCAGCACTTTCTGGATCAGCTCTGGGGAGGAGATGGCCCCTAGTACTCTTTCAATGCGATTTTTCTCCTCTTGCATATCTGCCTGCTTGTGCAGCTGAAGAAATCAAAAGTGAATCAGGTGAACAAATTTAAATTTCACAAACTATCAATCACAGCAACTCCAAGAATCCTGATATTTATAACGAAACCAAATCATGTTGCAGTAATAGTGGGATTTTACAGAAAAAAAAAATTGTAGATTAACCATATACCTTCATCATTGTGTCCAATGTCCCACTGTCCCCGTGCTTCAGGACTGTCAGATAAACCTAAAGCAAAATGTACATGCACATTAACATTCCTTTATTATTCTCAATCTAAGGATTAATTCTAAGAAAAAGAGAATTTTTCAAACATATTTGTAAATGCAGCCCTAAATTAATTTGTTTAGAACCCCAAGCAAAGTTACTTCACAAGGCTGCAGGCTAACTTTTTCACTAGTAGTCCTGCTGTTCCTTACTGGAAATTTTAGGAGCACTACCACAAAATTTAGGCATACTACTTTAATTGACATTACAACACATTCATACTTTTTCCATCTTAACTGTATTACTGACACATGCTTTGGTAAGAGAGAGTCCAGCAAACACGAGCGCACAGAGAATGGGTTTTCTGTTTGTGAGAAGCATACACACTTGGGTTTTACACGCATGGGTTTTGAGATTAATTTAACACCATAATTTCAGTTGGTACCACAAAAATTGGTACCCAGCCTAACCGAAGGTAAGAAAATTCTGGGGTATGCTGTGGTGAGCCTAGTTATAAAATGTAGTTGTACTGTTTCCAAAAAGGATGGCAAAATGGAACTAAATGGTCGCAGTCTGGTGAAATGCCTCACTATATTGGATTCTGATGCCGCCTTATTTTCTACGTGGATTTCACACTTTCCACTCTAAACGTGTTTAGCTCATATCACAGTTCCCAGGCTATTATAAAGTTTGCACAATTTGCAATATAACAAGATAAAGTGTCTTTTATATTTGCCCTTTCCTACCTTTTCTGTCAAACAGAACTTCAGTTTAATTTCTGAGGTAATCTGTCTTAAAATTTGATCAGTTCCAGCATGTCATGCATACAATGTCTCTGCCAAGTTTGAAAAAGATCTGTAAAATACTTCTTGAGGTGTCATTTTAATGCGATGGCAGCGGCTGCCCAGTCCCAAGAACACATGTACTGCCAATCCAGGGAATACAATAATTCAAAGGCCTTTAACACTCCTGGAAACAGTGTAAAGACAATCATTACAGAAATATGTCAACAGAACCACCTGTCTGTCTGTATCGCTAGTTGCAATCAAGAGATTAATTGCAGAAGCCACCAAAATCGTCAATGTAGAAGCTGTATGCCTTTGGTGATTTCTGTATGTGAGTATCACAGGCCTTTACACAAATCTAAGAGGGAGCCAAGAAAATCTCCTCAGGAATCTTCACTTAAGGCCTACAAAACATATGCACATCTGGAGTCATGTGGAAACAGAAAAGTAGAGTCCAAAATGTAATGACTGCAAAAAAATGTTTATCACTGAAACAGGACCACCTTAAGTTCTCTTCAAGAGGAAGGAAGCTTCTGTGAGAGAACATGGGAAGCTGGATGGTGCAAGAAAAACAGTCTGTGGTAGAAAGCCTGCAGTTCTCTGCCAAAACACTGGGGGCATGCTAAGCACGTACAACGAAAGGCTAAAAAAACACCAATAGCACTTTTTTCTTTATTTTAGCTGAAAAACATGTTTGGAGGGGGGACCTGAATGACATTCTTCCTGTGGGAATATTTAAATAATTCAACTGCAACTCACTTACCAGAAATCATGACCTGCTTACTCAAGATAATCCACAGACATCGTAGTGAGCAGTTTACTGTAGGAACTATTTTCTTCTACCAAACTACACACCAATCTGCTTGTACCTACTGTACAGTGATATAACTGGTGTGTGGAGTTTGGTAAAAGCAAATAGTTCCTGTATTAAAGGCTTCAATACAAAGTCTATGGACTGCCAATTCTGACTATTTCTCATAATTCTGAGTTCTTTTCGGACCAACTAACCAACATGTAGCTGGAGCCATCATTTCTGCTCTCACTTTAATGGTTCAATGAAATGCACGTACAGTAGCAGACAGGAGCGATGGCTACAATGGATGTCTCCACTGCCCAATATTTCCACGTGTACATGAGTGGTAGCCTACATCAAAACTTCAAATGAGAATAATCTTGTAAAAGTTTACCAGGTTTGAAATGAAAGTGGTGGAAACGGGCTTCCATACATTACACGACTAAAAACAAATGCAAGTAAGTGTTATGGCACCATTTTGTATCATATGAAGAACCAATTACGAGTGCATCTGCATTGTTTTTGTGTCTGAATACAGATCTGAGAATTATAAGCTGATAGCTTGCTGATCATTCAGAAAAATGACTCACATGATGCATCTTAACTATTCACTCAGCTGAACTAATGAAATGCACAGTTCTCTGTTAAGGAAAAACCTTAATCATAATTATGTATGAAATGTGCATGAAACTTACTGGACTCCTGAGGTCAGCAGACAGGGTGTTTTTTCCCTCCACGTGATCCTTGAACCGTCGACGAGCCTCTTCCAGTGTGGGTTTGTGTCCTGCCTTTCCGAGCTTCCCAAGAACGAGCCCTCTGAGCAAGGCATCTAGATGGCCTTTGGAAGCAGAGGTAGAGATCATGTGTGTTTACACATAGCTGATGTGACCTTAAGCCAGATCTTAACTAATCACTAATATGTGTAATATGTATACTTAAAACAAAAATTGCTAATAAAAAGCATAATTTAAAAATGTTATTGATATTAATAATATCAAGCATATACAACTACTCTAAAATTAGGTTTTAATCTTACGTTGAATTAACTTACCTTCCCCTTGTTTACTATCCCAACCCAACGTTTCTCCAACCGGGGTAAAGAGATCACGGATGAAATCCTGTATTTCCTCATGGAATTCCGTATGAGAAAGCAGTGAAGACAGCACTCCAAGGTTACAGCTCAGGTCACTCCACACTGTGTAGTTGGGCTCATTAACAAAAGCTTCCATAAGCTTCAGGACCTCCACGGTGCTGATCATGCCAGCGCGGGCCTGAGAAGAGAGGAGAAAAACAAGTCAGTCAAAGTAGATCCAAGACAGAAAGGAGGAGGCAATGCATGTCTGCAGCACAGTGGCCAGCTACACACTGGAGATATAAAGAACATGAGAAAGTAAGTTGCTTACAAGCAGGGGTTACATCAGAGCAGAGGGGGGCTCTGTCTGGCAGAGTGGCATATGCATATCAAACATGCAGTATGTCCATTTGTCTGTTGTTTTACCACTTTAGAGCAAATCAAAATAAACTGAGAAATGCGAGTAAAAAGTTATTTATATTTGATAGCTGTACTGTACAAATCACATGGTTAAATTGTACTTTGACTTTTTTAAAACAGAAAACATACAACTGAAATTCCAGAATGCTTCATAATGCCTTATTACCACAACTAATGTTCTTGTTTATTCATTCATAAGTTCCCAATGAAAATGCATTAAAATATCAAGTAATTCACAGATTACTTCTTACACACGTCTGACATCCAGCACAGTTTAGCTAGTAAGTGAAGCTTTGGCAGCAGTACAGTAAACGAAAATTCAAAATACAAAAACATGGGACAGAAATCACTGCATCATGTAGTAATACCTCATCTACTCAAGAAATTAATGTCTGGTCAGTATGGATGGGATAATATGCTTTTTCCATGATAGAACTCAATACACGATATAAAGTTCACAATTTGATAATACCAAAATACAGATGTTGCTTTCACTTAGAACTGCAGCATACCGAGAGCAACATTTCTCTATGCAACCGACCACTGAAGAAATGGAACAGCAGAAGAGACTGTTGTTTTGTATGCTTATACAGTGGTACCTCGGTTAATAGGTTCCGGACTCCGGATCAAATCCTAAAAAGTTTGAGTTCTGATCAAATTTTTCCCACAAGAAATAATGGAAACCAATTAATTGATTCCCGGCCTTTTTTTGTACTGATTATCGAAAGGTGAATGCTGTTACTATACGTGATTTTTTTTCCATTACCTTGTATCGAAATGATACTGTGGGTAGCAGAGCATGTGAGCGGAGCAGAGCGGAGCGTGAGCGAGGAGCAGAGCGGGCGGAATTTGCTCAGATCGCGGAACGGTTTTTTAATTAAGGCTGGAGCGGTCGCTTTGTCTCGCTCCAATTTCACTTCGATACCGCTCACACTACGACACTACGTAAAATCTACCCAGAATTCATCTGTACAATTATCAAGACGGTCACACAAATCAACAATGTGGTGAAACTGTTTCAGTGAGAAAAGATTCACTTTGCAATCACTTTTCTCAGAAACATGAGAGTGTGCTATGCGCTGATAATATTGTGGCAGATGCACTCCCGTTGCTTTGGTCCTGCTGGATAGAGAGTGCGTCATTTATTTGTTCTTTAGTGATTCATTTGGTGGGGAAGTGTTACGGCTCTGCCTTTATTTAATCTTATTGGCGCTCATGTTTTTGGTGGTATGCTTGAAGCCCGGTATGCAACATATGTCATTTTGCTACAGATTTTGACATACCACGTGGAATAATATTTTTCACTTGAAGTTATTTCTGGGAGGCAACCAACCATAATTCTCACTGACAGGGTTTATCTGTCTAGGTGTTTTTCAATGAACCCTGGGAAAAACTTTTCATGAATGATTTCATTAAACCAGAAGTTATCTGAGAAAGACCTCCTGTTACAGAACCTACACTTCAGTGCTGAACCCAGTCACACTAAGTTACTGCTGTGTGAAAAAACATTAAATTACTCACGATAGATTTGAGAGAGTAAACTAAAACAAAGAAATATTTATACAGATTATACAAACAACCCCAGCATAGTTAAAACCGAAGCACTGGGAGGAATAACATCACTGATGCACCAGATACAAAATGATAAAGGATGAATTTCACCATCAGCCAACAGAAAGGGAATTGTATTCTTCTTCTAGTAAATAAAACAAAAGTAAAATTCTCAAATTTTCAAAGCTGTATTACTCTGTCCTTACAATTGTGAAAAAGATCAGCCAAAGGAGTTAAGATAAGCCAGGATTTTAATGACTGATTCCACTAAAGTACTCACCAGGGAAAAGAGGTCATTTTGAAGACCAAGTCGATCCACAGGAAGCAAAGTCAAATCTCGAATGGCTGGCAATAGGCTTTCCAGCATTGCTGAACTGTACTGGACCCGGTAGAACCCCACGGTACCAGGGTTGATCTGGAGAAGAGATCCAGAAACCCACAAACCACAATGTAACGCAATAAAACATGTTAACTTCAACATTAATTTTAGTGCTTGCTTTGTATCAGGCTTTCTTACTTTAGTAACCGCACTGCAATAGGACTAGAGGCTGATAAGACATCCTCAATGCAGATATGTATATTTGTCATGCCACCACAAGCTCATAAAACACTGGATTTCTTAAGTCTTAAGTCTTATAAAACCATTGCTACATTTCTCTGAATTTTGGTATAAGACATGCAAATTTTCTGTGAAGTTTGCCAGCAAACATTCTAACTTGATTTAGCAATGTGCATTTACTTTTTGAATATAAAAAATGGCAGGTGAATTTAACTGGAACAAATGTAAGCATTTGTGCAATGTTCAAACGCACAACTGTTTTACTAGCTTTGTAAAAACAAAATATTTTGACCACACAACTGTTTGCGAGACTGATGATTATTCCATCTGGATATACTGATGTTACTTTTTTATGTTAGCTGTGAGCATGTATAAGGGTTAGTTACGTTTTAAATGTTTGAGGCTAGGTCCTTGCAAACAAGCAATGTTATACTGGCAAATAAAAACAGAATGTGGTTTGCACCAAATAAGACTATTTTAAAAAGCAAAACAATATTCATTTTTAAATTTGAATAATTTATGCCATGTTATTAATTGGAAAAAAATCCAGATGGCCACCAACTTTTATCACTTAGATGCAACTGACTGACTCAGCAAAAAGGAAAGCTCCTAGCTCTCAAGCACTTAACCTCAACCCCAGATGAACTCATCTGATCAATCTTGTTTGGTAACACTGCCAGTTCCTTTCCAAAAACACACAAGACCCTCTTACCTTCAGCCAGTTGCTGGTTGGTATGTTACTGAGGCTGACTGTTGTCTCTGCACTATCCAGCAATAAGCTGAGCTTGGTGCAGCTTGGGTCCTCACTGGTGCAGATGCTGATGGGCACCATCCAGGTAGGACAGTTCTCACCTAGAACAAAACATGCAGGATTGTACTCCAAGGTGATGTCAGAGGTCATACATGGGACAAACAGCTGCTCCTAAAAATTCAAATTCATTAAAAAAAACAATCTTGAAATGTCAGCACCAGACTACCCAATATGCACAAAAGTATTGGAGCATCTGGCCATTACACTGACAGGAACTTTTCTGACATCCCAGTCTAAAACCATTTGCAACTATAACAGCTGCCCTTGATCAGGGAAGGCTGCCCACAAGACTTGAGTGTGTCTGTGGGAATTTCTCCCCATTCATCCAGAACAGTGCCTGTGAGGTCAGGTTGGATGTAAAGGCCTGGCTTGCATTCTCCATTCCAGGTCATCCCAAAGGTGTTTGAAGGGGTTGAGGTCAGGGTTCTGTGTGGCCCAGTCAAGTTCTCCACACCAAACACACCCAAACATGTCTTTGTGGACCTTGCTTTGTGCACTGCGGCACAGTCATGTTGGAACAAAAAAGGGCCTTCACCAAAGGGGGAGCACAGAATTGTCCAAAATGCCTTGATAGTTCCCTTCACTAGAACTAAGGAGCCCAGCCCAACCCCCGAAAAACAACCCCATACCATTATCCCTCCTCCACCAAACATTACAGCTTTAGTCAGGTAATGTTCTCCTGGCAACTGCCAAACAGACTCATCTATCTGACTGCCAGACAGAAGCATAATTCGTCACTCCACAGAGCAAGTTTCCACTGCTTCAGTGTCCAATGCTGATGAACTTTACACCCCACTACTTCTGATGCTTGGTGTTGTGCTTAGTAATGTGAAGCTTAATGCAAAGGTGGCATCCTATGACAGTACTATGCTTGAAATCACTGAGTTCTTTAGAACAACCTATTCTTTCACATGTTTGTGAACCAGACTGCATGGCTAAGGTGCTTGGTTTTATATACCTGGGGCTAATGTATTAAAAAAAAAAAAAAAAAAAAAAATTGATTCTCAGATACTAATCGATACAAAAATTTTGTATCAAGTTTGATATTAATTAGCACTGATATGGATACTTAAATGCCAGTTTTGCATCTGCAAGTTCAAGGAAATCACTGGCAAACTATAACAATTTTCACCACAGCTTAGTGAAGGCAATAGTCAGACATTTTATTTTCCCATTTAGTGCAATCCTGTGGGTAATGGTACCCTTATATTGTTAAGTTTTGCTACTATCTGGTTTGATAAATTTACCAGCTTCAAATGTATGCTGGAGTAAATGTAAATCAACATCTCTCCTGCATAAACTGTACACAACCCAGCATACAGCATAATGATAGAAACTACAACTAAGAGACATTCCACATAACTCACTATTAATGCTTACAAATGTTGTTTTGGTTTGTTTGAATACAACAGGAATCAGGCTACTTTGTGAACTTGCTCTTTGTCTTTCTTTCCTGCTTCTGTTTTTTCAAAAAGTGTTGTTCATGAAAGCATTGATATTGCTGCAGGGATGTGCAGAGGGCTGGTGGGACATTTCTCCCACAGTTGAAAAAAGAAGGTGGTACTGAAGACTGCATGGAAAGAATTAAACTTATCTGAAAATGGTCTGATTACAAAAGTGCCCGACAAGATGGGCTCAAGTCAGAAAATGGTTGAGTACATCCTAGAGCAAAACAAGCTCTGTCATAAGTCCTCTTCGAAGACTGATAGATATAGCACCTGAATGGCAGGACCAGAGGTCCTTGAGTCAGTGAACAAGGCACTAAAGCCACTTCGGGAATTTACAGATGCACTCACTGGAGAGGACTATGCAAGTTTGTCTTATGGGCAATCAGTACTTTCTCTGCTGAAGTCGAAAACTCTTGCAGTTAATAAGGACACCGACTTGCCCCGCTCAATCAAAAGTAGAGTTTGGGAGTATATGAAGAGGAAATACAAGGACTCAACAGGCCAGAGTCCGCTGGATACAGCTACTTTCCATGGCCCATGATTCAAGGCAACCTACATGTGTCCTGAAAACCTCACAGCCATCAAGACACCGTTATTGTCTGATGCCGATGACACAAAGGGTAAGTTTTTATTTCAAATAATTTATGGGTGAAGAGCTTCAACTATAACTCACATTATTAAAAAATATATACTTACATGCTCAATTCATCTCTCTAACAAGAGTAGCAGCCTGCTGTTGCCAACACCAGAAGTTTGGTGGATTTAGGGTCTGGGCCTCAGCAGAGCCATTCAGTCACAGCCCAACACAGCAAGAAGAGGC
>JAABNY020000040.1:16015183-16031516 GCA_015164015.2 Brevimyrus niger | reverse complement strand
CATTCTGACATTCAGTTTGGAGTTCAGGAGATTGTCTTGACCAGGACCACACCCCTAAATGCATTGAAGAAACTGCCTTGATTAGATAATTGCATTAATGAGAAATTGAACAGGTGTTCCTAATAATCCTTTAGGTGAGTGTATATGGAATATGTCAAAGTCTCCAACACACTAAAAAGGATAAGGGTTTTATTTGTCACATGCAAGGTATTCAGGCTGGCTATAAATTGCAGTAAAATTAAACGAAAAATCTGATATCCTGATACCTTAAATAAAGGAGTATACAATAAAAATTACCATATTTGACAGGGCTACCCGGTCCTTGGGAACAATAAGCGTGATGTCAAAGGTGGCTTTGATCGCTGGCTCATCCCAGCAAGGAAAGGCTCGGCGGGCGTCTGTAGCCTGAGACAAAAACATCACATTACAGGGGCAAAACATCCACACACTCCTCAACATGGCATCGCTTAAGCTTACATTTCAGAGCTTTCCAATGAATAAAACACCCCAATCGCTGGAATGTCGCTGGCATTTCCTGCTGTACGTGCTGACCTGGTCAGCAGTAGGCCTTGCAGTGGGGTGGTGGGGGGGTCTTTCTATACGAGTCGCATATTCACCTCAAACTGTGTGACGGCAGCAAAGCGCACTTCTCCCGAAGGGGCTGTGTATTTACTTCTATAGAAGCCTTTCATTTTGTCATTTAGCTCTCCAACATAGTCGATCCTCAAAATACCAGAACCTGCAACAGAAAAGATTATGCAAGAAATGAAACTCATGGTATGTGGACTAAAAATTCAAAAATCTAAATCTGTTTACCAATAAAGAATGCCAATTTTAGTTTCAAAACTGAAATTTGAACCAAACCTAACAGGATTGTGCTAAATTTGCATAGAATGTGTTAAAACTACATAAAACAATGAAGACTGAACAGATGCTACTGGAAAAACATCATTTGCCTGACACACAGGACATAGGAATTAACATTCAGTTTTCTTTTTTTAATTTGTTGTGACTCAAATATCCAGAAGTGGGAAGGAATCAGGATTTAAAATTCCATCCCGTGTTCACCACTATACCAGAGTGAAGGATATCTGAAAACTTAAGTGTCATTATCTTATTAAACAGCAAGAGTTCATTCGCTTTTTAATAAAGGCTGAAACAGATATAAACCACATGCGGCATTGTAACAGAACATTTTACAACTATGAACTTATGACCAGATACAGGCAAATGATGTAAACATGGCATGCTGGAACCAACGATTTCTTTGTTCTTCCCCTATCATCATATTCATGCCTAAACAGGCCACAGTTTAGCCCTACTCAATACCTGGAACCCTTTCAAAGGAATCCACCTTTAATTGGTCCATCTATGTTTATTCTAAATGCGTCATCATACAGTCAACAAAAGTCTTAATTGGAAATGAAAATATATATATATGGGTTTCCATGCAATCCAATGCTTTTTGTAAACTGAGGAGACTAGTGAATGTGGCACTGTTTTTATATTGAAGAACAGATGTGATGTACCTGCATTTTAAAATATGAAACTTAAGGGCACGTTAACATTAAAAAAGAATGAGTACACTTTAAAATGGAAGGATTTAGCGGTTCTCAGAAGCTCCACTTACCTTTCTGAAGAGCACTGGGGAAAGACAAAGTAACCTTTTCATCCTCGTTCTGATAGTTGAATCCAGTAGCACTTATCTCTAGAGTAAAAAGGAGGAGAGAAGATTTCATTCAGGTTCTCTCAGGTCACAGGTCCGAAAGCATTTAACATATCATATTTAAAATTTCCACTGAAAAGATATGCAGCCTGGAGGCAGGAGAAGTACAAAAACAATTCAGAGACACAAATGAAGCAAAACAGGTCTCCACTGCAGTATCCTTCTACTCATGTCTAACAAAATAGTATAGTAAATAGTATAGTACCAGCAAAACACACAAATTCAGTCATCTTGGTTTGCTACACTGACTTGGGTAGCTACATACTTTAAGTGCTAGGATTTGAACCCCTGTGTTGTTAAAGAAATGCTCTATGGGTTGAGCATACTGATGTTGTAGTAAATCATACTTTAGCTTAATGTAGTCATAAAGTACTACATAAAGCTCAAAACTCCTAAAATGTGCAAACAATTTACTTTTGTTGTGCTTTCAATTTGCCATTTCAAACTCTCAAACAAATTTCTTTTAATTTAAAATTAAACCTTTGGTTATTTGTTAAATAAAACGTGACTGCAAACTCAAATCTAATGTGTACTAATGCATAATGTGTCTTCCAATCCAACCAGATGTTGTTCTGCTATGCCTGGCACTTGCTTAAGCAAAGCTTAAGTTAATTCTATGGTGGCATTTAGGCATTATGGTCATCCATCCAACTATTTTCTGAAACTGCTTAATTCCAACTGGGGTCGTGGGGGAGACTGGAGCCTATCCTAGGAACAATGGGCACAGGCAGGAACCAACCCTGGGCAGTCACAAAAACACCCCAGTGCTCCCATGCACACAACTACAGGGCCAATTTAGACTCACCAATCAACCTATTCGGCACACTTTTGGACCGTGGGAGGAACCCCGATGAAAACAGGTGGAGCATGTGAACTCCACACAGAAAGGACCCGGGACCGAACCCAGAACCTTTTTGCTGTGAGGCTGCAGCACTAACCACTGTGCCACCGTGCCGGCATCAAGGTCATCAAAATCTTAATACTGTGCTTTGTAATGACCAATATATGGATATCGGAGGCAATATCTTTATAATGAGTCTCCTGTTCCAAGTTATTTTCATGTACTTAAATGTGGTCATCAATTACTATTTACATATTTGGCACTATATGAATTTCTTTTTTTATTGTAATGAGTAGACTACACCGGTTTCCATTACTGCTTAGCTCTGAATTACATTGCAACACATATGCAAAACAAAATCCAAAGTGTGCTCTCTCACTACAACAAATATCTGCAATTTCCGTTCCTATTAAAGTTTTCGGTGACGTGATCTGAAAAAAACGAGAAATTGCATCCTATATTGGTTGAAAACGAGACATTTTATTTTTCAGTATGAGCATTCATGCTATTTACAGCATGGATGCAAAACAAAAAATATACAAGGTTCTTATGTACAGTATGTACACAAAATATGCTATAATCAACAAGAACAGTGTTTGCAAACCAAAGTATTTTAGACTCTCGGCTATTTCACTTAGAGTATACAAATGGGGACAAAAGAGACAGATCACAAAACTCAGCTGGTTAACAGTACTAATAAAGCTCCTATAAACCCCTGCTAAAATTAGCTTGCTTAGGTATTTTCCAAGGAATAGAAGAACAAAACACCACTAAAAACAATTATAACTTTCACTGAAAAACAAATTGCCTTTATTAAATCATGTAGTTAAGTTTCCCTCCACACAGCAAGCCATCACTTAACACTTAACAGTAATGGAAAAAAATGCACAATAGTGTGCTGTCTGATGAGATTAAATACAATAATAACACAATGATCATGTTATCAAGGACAAGACTCGAACCATGTCATCCTTTTCTTTGCCATTACTAAGTGCTGTTACTTCAATTTTGGTGGGACTTGTATCAAAACTTTAAACTGATCCACATTTTCACGCATACAAAGTGAGTGAAAGTGCAGAAAAGATCAAGAAAATGATTTCTGAATTATCACACTGAGAAAATCAAGTCCCTGAGTTAGCCTTCTCTTTGCCCAACAATTGAAGCAGCACAGCATAGTGATAGCAATCTGTCTCAAGATCAAGCGTCTTCTACAGCTGGCATTTCCTTCCTGTCCTGCTGCTTAATTTTGGGGACATTTTTTTTTAATTGAAAATAAAACCATTACCATTCTTTATTCATGTAATGTTTTCCCGAAACAATAGCAAAATCCATCAAATACTGATACTTTCACAATTCTCAATGTTACATGTTCTCTGCTTCCCTTTGATGCCACTAAGGCAGCATCACTCATTTTGGAGAGATCCATCTCATATTTTAATCAACTCCTGATCAGCAGGTACACAATGCCTCTGCTAAGTTTGAAGAACATCCATCAAATAGTTTTTGATTTATTATTATAAAGGGGTCAATTGTGAAAAGTGGCCTTTTTGCCATCACTAAAGCAGCACTGCTTCAATATTGGGGTGACTTGTCTCAAAATAAAATCATTTGCAGTGTGTTCACACCTGGTATTAGCATGCGACCAGAATGATCCGATCACAAGTGAACAGAGCTAAATATGTCCGCTCACACCTAGTATTAACATGCGTCTCCACAGACTGCTTTTAATCTGATCTCACTCTCCCACAATTAAAACATGTAAATCGTTTCCATACTTAACTTGCTTCAACTTAACGTATCAGACAGAGCAGTGAACCTGTGTCCCCTTTTCAAATACATGAACCTCAGAATCTGCTAAATATTAAGAGGAGAAAAAAATTAAAAGCTATTGGTGCAATCCAGGGTAAAAACACCGCCTAAGATGTTTGTAATAAACACCACGATACTAAAAATGAAATAATTATCTATTAATAATTATACATTATTGTAAATAATTTAACGTGTTCTATTATTTTACATAATTCCATAAAGGGTATTATATTTCGTAATAATGTTTATCTTCTACATATAATCTTTAAATTGTATTTATAATAGCATCTTGATTGTCATTTGAAAGTCGCTATAAAATATTTCACATAATGCAAAAGATTTCTTAAAGACTTAAATAATTCAAACTGTTTCAAAATAAAAGTTTCCACGTTATAGGCATGCATTTTTATACTCCGTCAACAAGATACAAATGTACATGTTAAAAAGGTCTTTCAGTACTTTTTAATACTTTTTTTTCATGAGCAAGGGGTTGAGTCTGTAATGCATTTTTTGGTTGCCATATGATAATATTTCAGCTTTTAATCATAACCAGTGAAGTTCAAAATTTGTAAAAATTTCAACGAAAAGGTTCATTGTTCTGTCTGATATGTTAAATTATATGTCTGACTTGGAGCAAGGCAAGTAAAAGAGGCGAAGTAGTCAGGACCGGAGTGGGACATTTCTGACTGGGAATTCAAACCCCTGGAAAGCCGAATAAAAACAATAATGATACGCATTAGATATGACAAGGTTTCCATGTGGATGGGTCATGATTAAACCAATTTCCCAGTAGATTCCAGCTTATTTTATGGTGCTATAGAAAAAAGAATGTTATTTACAATGCAACTTACTACACAGAGCCCCATTCTGCACTCACACACGTTCTGACATAAATCTCAAATACCATTCACACATCTAATGAGTACATATGCAGGTACATACATACGCCCACACAAGGACGTCGGCTGAGTAGGCGGTCTGTCAAGGCCACCCAGGACACGTTCACGGTCACAATGCTATAAGAATGTGGGCCAAACGCGTCGCAGACCACCTCCAAATGTGGTTTGAGCAATTGGATCTTGATACATTTTAATGCATTTTAGGTATGTCACACTTTATTTTTTAAGCATTATCCACTTGTGTTTGGATCACCTAAGATGCATGTTAAAGCCAGATGTGAACAACGGCTATCGTGGCAGACCGGTGCTAACCATATATATTCCCCAAAGTCCAAGGAATACAACAAAACTATCAATATACTGGCACATACAACCTTAAAACCATATTCAACATAATGATCATAACTAGTCAAGATGTAGTCTCCTCTACTCACCTTCGCCTCCTTCTGGTGAAAAAGAGGCTGTAATGATGTCAATGTCAGCACAGTTCATAACAATCTGGTTTGTAGCCTGTCTCACCTAGAAAGAATTAAAAAGTGTCAAAATATTACATTAACTCCAAATAAATACAGAACAAATTTTTGTGTGATAACTGTCAAATCGATCCTAAAGCTGAGAGAAATAAAAAAACATGGTAGTGAATTAGATTATGTGAACTGGACTGGTAGCCCAGTCTCAGTAACCGTCATCGATGCTTGCCTATAGGAAATGATCCAGTCTTTGTTGGTTACTTTCTGTGGGGCAGTGGTGCCCTAATGGTTAGGGAAGCTCACCTATAATTGAAAGATTGCTGCTGTGTCATGATGTAACATAAGGGTTAAATTAAATTATGACTGATCACCAAATCCGAAAAGTGAGTGGTGTGTGACCATGATTCTGCATCTTGGTTCTGTGAATTTCAAGGCTGGGAGAAGTTCTGCAATTTAAGAAACTTAAAAAGAATTATATTATATTGATGATTAAATTAATATGGTTCTCTGAAATATCAAACTCTTACACATTAGCAAACCTGAAAGTTGAAAAGCTCAAAGTTCAAGTACTAAATTCACAGTATTATTTTATGTAATTTTTTTTTTAAACAAAGGGGGAAAAAAATCTGTCACAAAAATCCTAGTAAAATCCTTGATTCTCTGTATGTACAAGAGGGGCTCGGGATGCATCGCCATGAAACCATTTTTCAATATTCAGCTTAATTATCATGAAGCGACACCATCCTAAAAGTAGTGACGTAGTCAAGACCACATAAACAGAGACCAATTCATTACCAAGATCAAGAGAATACACAGACAGGGTAAGACAGACAAAACCAAGACCAAGGCAGGGCTAGAACAAGTCAAGATCAGAAACAGACTAATGTACGAGTCTACATAACACACTATAAAATGTGGGGCATATGCACCTTCTTGGGGTTAGGGAGCTATTTGTGTCACAGTATAATTTGAACCATGAATTTTTATTTATTTATTTTACTGTAAATGTTTCTGTACAAATTAGATGCACCTTACTGGTTGCATTTGAACTTTGAAGCAGGACATTTTACACTCAATTACAGTACTGTGTTAACCCTTTGAACTCCATCCATTTTTGAGAATATTTTTCCCCATTTGATTTTAGGCTACACGAGATGGCATGACAAAAAATTAATATAGTAGGGCTGCACAATATTTGAAAATGAATCATATTGAGATGATTTGGTTGTAATAAAACTTGATATATGTATAAGCAATTCAAAATTAAATCAATTTTACAGCAAGGATGAAAAGGATCAGAGCTAATGCAAGAGCAGCAACAGTAAACTTTAAACTGATTTTTTAAAACATATTTTAAATAATGCCTAAGAGAGTATAAATATATTTGGGCTACTTTAACACCTCACACTATAACAACCAAATAGTATGATGGTATGAAAAAGCCTGATCTCAAAATGAGCTAAATATCACAGTCCTTATCATGTGAGAATTACACATAAATATGCAATGTTAGTATCAATATGGTACATCTCCTAGCTCAATAAACATACTATAGCCATTTCTCAAATTCAGCACAAAAACCCTGCTCATTCAGCAGCTGTACCAGTCTTTACGCCAGTATCTAGGCTGGCAGCTTTTGGTAAATGTGTTTCAGTTCTACAGTAAATATGAATATATTTTACAAATTACTATATACATACAAAACCCCCCAGGAAGCACATAGGAAGTGATGTCTACCTTTGCTTTCAACCAGACAAAAGCTTGGTATCTTGATCGGAACTGACAATTTATTGTTTAATCATTTATTTGTTTTGTATTATTCCAGTGATATGTGATTGCACTTTATCAACATTTCATACATTGCATGTTATGAACTGTAAAAGGCTTTTCTTGTCTTTTCTTACAATTCACACTAGTTTATATAACAGACGGGTATGGGGAAGAAGTGACAATAACATTCAAGATTGATGGCAACATGCAAACTATTACAGATGTGTTGACCTCTACAACGTCAATTAGGGATGGGCATTGGAGGAGTTGGTATGAGGAAAAAAATATATTTTATTAACCACCACGACCCCTAGGAGCTGCCAAGGCGGGGTTAAATTTTGGATCGACAATGCATTTAGCAGTGGGGGGGGGGGGGGGGGAGAAATATAATTAACCAGTACACATACTTTTGTTGACTGAAATTTGGTGATATTCGCAAAAGAAGGTGGAAGTTATATACAATAACTAAACACTAGCTGTCTTTTTGTTTTTGCTTACCTATGCATGCCCAAAAAAATGTTATAGTTGAATTGATGGCCAGTGTTGCAAATGAATGCACTAATGATCAAAAAAGTTTGCCACTAATAAACTTGATCATAGTTTAGTCTGGCTAGAGTGAACACACTTTAAATTGTCTCAAAATATTGGTGCTGAGTTTGTGCTAAATAAAAGCCTATGCTGTTTTTTTTTTAGATAGATGAAATATATAAAAATGTCAAGGTATGTCAAACTACCTCAAAAATGGTTGACAGGCCTCAGACTCCAGAAGTGGGTTGCACCAGCTAAGCGCAACTTCGATTTTCGCATATGATGGATTTAGGATAAACTGTCCCCACGTTTTCTGCGTAAACAATCAGATGCACCACACAAAAAGTTTTAACGCAGCACTAAGTTACCATAAATTTTATACCACCTTAAAATTAGCTATAATGTTCATTGTAAAAAAAAATTCAAGTGGTGAAAATACACAAATATGAATAATATAACAAGCCTTTTTGTTTTTAACATTTAATACAGCATCAAAAAAAAAAAAAAATTTGTTGTGTGTTTAATAATGCTTTTTTCCCCCTGCTGATTTAGGATAAAACAAGGTCACAGGCTTGATGTATCAACCATAGTGTAGCACGCTAACGTTAGCTGGCAAGCCAGAGAAATAAGTTGCCCTGCTGTTTGTTTTGCATGATCCTAGCAGAACAACTGCAAGAATCTACAATGAAAGTAATTTCCTCACAAATTTGATAAAACCGCTAGTGGCATAACAGACCCCAGCTGATGTGTATGGATCCCCCAGTATGTGAATCGCGGTTTAATTGCAATTGTGTGAAATTACTTTCACTTTTTAAACTTAAATTAAATTTCTCACTAGAGCCTAGGACAGAGGGAATTTTAAATTTTCTGAGAGAATGTAATAAACAAAAAATTAAACTACAAACGCCATGGCATTTTTAGTGGAATCCGCACTTCCCTTCTACTCATGACACATGCTGTTTTGCATGTTACAACTTTCATTTTTCCAAAAATAACTCATTTTGTGATTTTGAGAAAACGACTTTGGCTATATTGAGATCAAAAGTAAAATGTTGTGATCTCGTCATATGATGTATGTCCTCTGTTTACTTCAGTTAAAAATTCCTTGCTAGGAAAGGCATCGCCAAATGAAAACATTGCTTGGTAACAGCCTAATAAGCAAAATAAAAGGTAGTAGCTTGTAAATGGTAGAAGCAGCTTGTAATTCCCTTTGCATTGTACCTCCGACCACTAGTACAAATATGAGAAATTACCTGTCACTTTCTATACGTTTTCAAAATAGGACCATCCATACCCAACCGTAATAGCAAATAAAGTGTATTTAATATATTATGAAATACAGTGGTACCTCGACCCACAAACAGTCCTGTTCACAAACCAATGGGGTTACAAACCAGACGTTCAAAAACTGTGTACCAGTATGCGAACTATTTTTGAGACTGTGAACACACAAACATCCCCCAAAAGCAGCCCAAAGAACCACCCGAAACATGAAGTGTACATTATGCCCAAGAATGGTTGTGGAATTTATAAAAAAAAAACTTGTTACAGTAAAGACATACATCTACATCTCTTCAGAGGTTGAATATTTGAAAAAAGAAAAAGTGAGAACGCACATTCTGTTATAGCGGTACTTTTCAGTGATTGATAAACATGTTTGTAATGCTTTTTAACACATGAAATTACAATACTTCATTAATAAACTCCTATTTAAGTGTTATATTCTACATTCACACATAGTGGCCACTGCGTTGTCATGCCCTGCTTGTCCGATCCTCCTGTGCGCCACACCCCCTCATTACCTCGAGTGGAATCCCCGTATTGATCAGCTGTTTTGAGTTGCTCTCATTAGTCCTGTGTATTTAAGTCTGCGTTTCAGTTAGTTTCCCCAAACCTGTGTCATTGTAATGTCATTCAATGTTCTTGCATGTTTCCCTGTGTACAATCCTGAACAACCCCCGTGTTCCTTGACATCCTGGATACCAGCGCGTGGAGCTTCTGGTGCTTTATAGAAATGTGCATGCAGGCAACAGCACCAACATTAGGAAAACTCCCATCATATCTGCGCATGCGCAATGTCCTAAATGTGCCATGATGCTGCAGGTGAAATGCGTATACATGGTGCCTACTTACCTGGATTTTCCAGTAAGCACATTTGTAACATGGATTAACTTTTATTGCATATTTAAAAATTACCATGTTGATCAACACAACAGTAGTGCTAAATTTGTGTTATATATTGGATAAGAATGTTTCTGTATTTATTAATGCACGTAAACTGCCAATGTAACTTGTGTGCATACGAATGTTTCTTGGTTTTTTTTGTTTGTACAAAGTCCTTATAGATAACCCTGCAGGTTTGATATGAAACCACATTATGCGACACTGCTCCAATTTTGGGGCAATCCGTTTCCAAATTAAAATCCAGTTCCACCGATACAATGCCTCTACTACGTGTGTAATAAGATCCATCAAGCATTTTTTGTCTCAACAAGCACTGCATTTTTTTGCAGCTGCGGGGTCAGTTCGGTTCTAAAACCATGTGTATTCCCACAGTCTGAGAAATACAATTATCAGCAGCAGAATTTTCAGATTCTCTTACACTTACTGCCAAGAGTTGTGCCAACAGACACAAAGCAGTCCCGAATTATCAGAATTATCAGACTATACAGCAAAAGTCTTTTGTCAAGTTTGCCAAACTATTTTTTGTTAAATTTCTCACAAATGTGAATGAGCAAAGATAAAAAATAATTATTGGCTCAGAAAGCGCATGCATGCAAACAGCCAAGGTAAATTTCAGAACAAATAAACCACAAAAAGATAAAGGATAAATGACAATGATATAGTTACATATTTAAAATGACTTGTTATTCAGTTTTCTCCTATCTACACATTCTCATATTTGACTATGCTTGACTCAGGCGGAATAGGTTTTACTTATATGATCAGAAAAATGGAACACAAGTCATTATTAAAAAAAATCTGACCACACCAAAATATCACAAAGAATTAAATTCAGGAAATAACCTCAGTGTTCAAAAAGGTCATTTTAAAATATTTGACCTCAAAGTGCAGCCAACAATTAATAACAATGACATGACGGGAGCCAATACATGGCTTGTGTGCATATAAAACAGCCCAACCCAGGCCAAACGAGTACCAGCCATCCTTACTGATAGGCTGATTAGATTCATGTCTACACTGTATACCATTATACAACTTTTGTGGTGGGGGACCAAAAAAATACTAGCAACTAATAGTCCTTTAAACAAAAAACTGGGCAAAGATAAAAATGTACCATATTTCCAACAAGTCCATCTAAAGCAGTATCATAGCATTGTAGAGCTGGGCGATATGGCCTAAAAATAAAATTTCACAATAAATCCAGTTTTTGATTTTAATCGATTTCCTTCTCCCCTACTCAAATTAAACTACGAATGGCAAATAAATGGTTCAAAACAAGTACTAATTTTTTTACTTGAAAGTTAAAGTGCAATCTGACAAGCCAAAAGAAACACTACAGTGTTTGGGTGCGTTGTGCTAATTTACCCGTGAAGAACGGTGTGTCCCATTAGTTCTTCGGTGCGTCACATTTTACATGGGCTCGCGTGTAAAATTAGTAATAAAATCGATTTTCATAAAAACACATTGTTCTGAACTCCAACTTCGAATTAATCTATAAAATGAATTTATCACCCCCCCTCTATAGCACTGCATGTAAAAATGGACTGGAGGAAATATATCACCATGACATTTCCTCAGTTTCATTTTCCACCATACTGATACGTATTTATTTGTTGGACCTGCTGCATGGTTTTCATTTACAATACAAAGTTATTCCACTAATAAGCTGGCTAGTTGTTTCATTCCTGGCACTATTAAAACTATTTTAAACTAGACTGAATTCCGATACAGTTTTGTCTAATATCGCCGGTGCCAGCACTATAAGGCATACATTGGCCAATCATGTAACACTTCTCCCAAACATTAATGAAACATCTACCACACTGCAAAAAGGAAATTTGCTACCTGTCACGCCCCCCCGGCTCCCGACCAGCAGAGCTCTGCTGTAAAGCTGTCCAATTTACCGCTCAACTAAAGGGCATTTTTCCACCACACCAGGTACTACACTTTTGGTACTTCAAGAAGGTACCAACAGTAAGGTGTAGGTTTTCCACTGCCGTAAAAACCAGTACCGGCACTGAATGACATCCTAATGCAAGGCAGGGTATTCTGCACTGAATTTGAAACCCTGCATTTTGCCAAATTCGAAAAATGGCTTGTAGTACATTAAAGAACTGGACAATGTGAAATATTAATACCAACATCACATCTTATGCACATCACTAGTTGGCTAGATTGCCGTCAATTTAGGTACAGGTATTATAACGCAGGGAGTCCCCCCCCCAATTTTCTCTGTAGGTGAGAGTAAACTGGGCACAAAGGGTAGCCACCCATAGAAGTACCCAGGCAGGCAGGGGTTAAGGGCCTTGCTCAAGGACCCGCAGATGTGCCAAGGCCAGGCTTGGTAAAGTCTCACCAAAACATTTGTACTATATCATAGGGAAAAAACTTAAAACGTTTTGCCATTTCAATGATTATTCCTTTTCAAGATTATTCTGTACATGTTTAACAATCGGTTTAAAGTTTACCACTGCTTATGCATGCTTTTTTCAGGCTTTTCATCCTTGCCGATTAAATGACTCCTAGACAGGTTCATGAGATATTTGTTAAACTCCTTTTATGTTTCATAAATACCCTAAAAATTATTGCAGTTATTGCATTTTTTTTCCAAAATTGAACTGTTATAGTATAAAATACAAAAAATACTATTTCTTATGCTATCCTGATCTTGTTTTACCTGTTCTAACTAGATTGCAATTAAAGTTTGTTACTTCTTTTGTCCATAATATTATCCATTATTATTAATTTTATTTTTTTACGTATGTGACATAACAGGTCAACCGGAAAAAGCCCTATACTAACAAGGTGAAAGGAACCATATCACCACCTATCATACAGGAGTCAGGCAAACTTCATTCAATAAATCAATTCCCCTCCTGTGCATGTATGCTGGGACAAGGACAGTACTCTATTTAATCAAACTAGTCGAGCTGTAAACATAGCATGCATGTAAGAGTACTGAGAAAATAAGAGTCACTTCAGTTTTACTGTATCACTGATAAATGCTTTGGTAACATAAAATAAATTTGTTTTCAGAACATAGCTTACTCAAAATTATTACATTCTGGAATAATCCCAAAAAGAAAACACTTTTTATGCAAAAAGATGAAAAAAAAAAACTTTCAGGCGTGAACCTGAACTTCTTTGTGCAGTAATATCTTCTGCTGTGGAAAAAAACCTTTCAGCAGGCACACTAGTTCCAGGGATGCAAAGGTAGCGCTGAATCATATTAATGCCTGTATTTCCAGACTTCCTCAGCCAGCCTTTCTTCAAATCTGCTAGCTACACTTGTTTTCAGTTTGATCAAAGATGGTAGAAAAGGGTGTTAATGTACAACGTTTGGTTGCTTCTTCTTTCTGACTTTCTGCTACTTTCCCACTGCCTAATGAATGCCTGAGGTGCATTTGGGCAACTAAATGGACCATTGTTGTTTTTTTAGTTTTCCAACATACACACCATTGATCGCTTCCCCCCAACACGGTCTGCACACTTAACTGTCGATGCCAAAAATTACGTTATCACAGTCTGAGATATGTAATATTGCCACAATACTTAATCCCTGTACTGCACACATTGCAGATGGCTTTGCATTTTTTACAGCTCCTCCTTGCCATTTAAGTTTAATTCGAAATGCTCCTAAACATCTGCTTTCAGGCCTAAACACACTGCTTTCAGAGGGCCACCTTCGCAACTGCTTTTAAGCTTCATTGCTGAGCTCCAGGCTGTGACCACAGACTCACATATTGTGACCAAAATATTTGGGCACAACTTATTTAAATTAAAGCCTAGTTTATACTTCACTTTTGGGCTGGGAATGGTCATCCACAGCCATCTGGCTGCGGATGCAGATGGTCGTGGTCGATGCATGCATACAGCAATGATATACCAGTTTCATATACCAGACTAGGAGAGGGCAAATGCATTGCAACAAACACAAATACAAGCAGTGTAGTGAAACAAGTAAACTTTCATGACCAGTTTTATAGTTATTATTCAGCTTGGGCAGTATTACAGTAGTAAGACACACCACTGTATTTTTAAATCCTTACAACAAAATCAGCCGACACCCCAAGTACCTTGTAAGTTTTAAGTTCACCAATACCGGTCGCAGCATGAGTTCACATCAGTAAAATCGGTTTACAAATGTTTTTTAAAAAGCGTATTTTTTTTATCAAGGAATCATTTAGCTTGATTGTAATCTAATAAAACATGTTGGTAGTAATAAGTAATTATTAATAAAATAATGACATTTGAGCTAAATCTGTGAATTTGTCAAGGTAATAAAATCATGCCGGTTAGGAAAACAGCAATATCGATCTGCAACGTACATTGAAAGCCTAACGATACATTGTGTTATATTATCAAGTAAAATGTAAATGAGGGGCGGCATGGTGGTGCAGTGGTCAGCACTGTTGCCTCACACCTCTGGAAGCTGGGTTCGAGTCTCCGCCTGGGTTACGTGTGTGGAGTTTGCATGTTCTCCCTAAGACATGCTGAGGCTGATTGGAGTTGCTAAATTGCCCATAGGTGTGCATGTGTGAGTGTGCCCTGCGATAGGCTGGCCCCCTGTCCAGGGTTGTTCCCTGCCTCGTGCCCGTTGTTTCCGGGATATGCTCCAGACCCCCTGCGACCGAGTAGGATAAGCAGTTTGGAAAATGGATGTAAATGTAAATGATTTCTTATTAATAAAAACATTCCTGTAAAAAGCATTTGAGAGTATATTTTAGGAATAACAACAGTAATAAATTAAGTGATAAAACATGTTGCAACGGAATTAAACATTAATGTAATAAAACAGTTGTATTATCAAGAAATCGTTTACAGTTAACATTTTTTGCAAAATGTTTGTAATCGTTGATGTGAACTCTTGCTACAGCGGTAAAGATGAACTTGAAACTTACCCAAGTACCTTGAAACTGCGCCACGGACCTACACAGCTGAACGATACGTCATGGGGGAAGGAATTTGGATGGTGGAAGAGATTTGGCATGACACACTCCCTACAGGAGTAGAGTGTTTTTTGTGCAAGATTTTCCAGTTCAATCTGTCAATATTCTAAAATCCCTTGCGGGCCAGATCAGAACTTTCATTAGGCCAGTTCCAGCCGGCGGGTCGTATATTTCACACCCTTGATCTACCACAACTTATACATATCCAGAAATACGTAACAACAAAACACGAATACAATACTTTTTGTGCAAATAAAATCTTGAGTTTTAGCGTTTGAGAAATGCACAGCTTTCTCGACATATTAGGTTAATGAAATTAAAAAATTAAAAACACTTCCAAGTTTGTTTTAATTCAAATGAAACTAAAATCAAATTGTTTGACTGTATTGAAAATCTTGATCATGTACAGTGGTACCTCGGTTCTCAAACTAAATCCGTTCCGGCCTCCGGATCGAATCCTGAAAAGTTCGAGTTCTGATCGAATTTTTCCATAAAAAATAATGGAAAACCAATTAATTGGTTCCTGGTCCCCCAAAATTACACATAAATATGTTGTTTCTTTTTTTTTTACACCTAAACAACACCTGAACAGGATAAAACATGAAGAGCATTTTTTTTCTTAATGGCTTCCAAAAAAATAAAGATATTATCCCACCATTACCCCCGTCCTGCCTATTGTCCGCTCCTTCCGTGTGCCACACCCCCTCGTTAACCTCGTGTGGGATTCCCATGTGATCAGCTGTTTCTGGTTGTTGTTATTAGTCCTATTAAGTTTGCGTTTCAGTTTGTTTACCCAGTCCGGTCATTGGGTGCGTTCAACTTGCTTACAGTGCTGGCGTAAAGCAATGCATTCTGATCCTGACGTAATGCATTAAGGTTCAATTCATTGCGACCTCTCACCCTGCTGCACAAACTGGAACCGCCTCCGTGACGACACACCTTTGCCCTTATTGGCTGAAAAGTTTAGTTACATGCATGTTTGTATCCCAAGGCAGTTGTTCTGTACTTTTCCACCCATCCCAAGGCATCTGGAGATTGTGCCAGGTTCAGCAGATAAAGGCCAATCCTGCGAGGATCATAAAGGCACACAGAGAAGGACCATTTCCAGCTGGATTCTGCCTCATGAAGGCTGGAGCTACACATGCTGCTCCTGTGCT
>JAABNY020000040.1:16004334-16015083 GCA_015164015.2 Brevimyrus niger | reverse complement strand
CTGGTTCCTCTCAAGGTTTCTTCCTATTGCCATCTTAGGGAGTTTTTCCTTGCCACTGTCGCCGTCACCCACGGCTTTCTCATCAGAGACATTTCATTTATCTAATTATTGTCTACACACATCTTTCTCACACATACACAATTTATTATTATTGTACAAAACTCTTTTTTTGCGAGGCTGCTTTGAGACAATGATCATTGTTAAAAGTGCTATATAAACAAAACTGAATTGAAAAAAATGAATTGATGCATAATCTGCCATTTCTCCAGAATATCATGTAAAGCAGTGAGAACTGGTTTTCAGTTAATTTACCTGGTAAAATAAAGTTTAAATAAAGGACATAAATGCTCCAATAGCATATGTAAGTTAGTGATTTGTTTGTTAGTTTCTGTAATGCTGCACTGCTTTATTTGGTTAATCGTCCAGTCTGTGAAGAAGGCATTCAAGTAAGAATTGCATAGTATGACCAATTTCCTGGCGCGTACAATTTATATTAGATCAGCGTTCATGGTTCAACTTCTAATATTCAGATCGAGTTCTAGGTCAAACTGGTTTGTTTGACTTTCAAGAAATTCGAGTTTTAGTGAGTATGAGAACCGAGGTACCACTGTATTACTAAACCAAATCATATCGCAATAACATTTCAAATATCGGCTGATGTCAAATGACTGCAATGAAATTGTATCATGGCACAGCTGATAATTTACACCCCTAGACTGAACTCAGCAGTCCATTCAATTTAATAACTGCATGTGCATGAAATGCCACATTCATATCACCATCACACATCATGCAAGGCTACTAATGAGGGCAGCCCAGTAGGTCTCAGTGTCGCTGCAAGCTACCTGTGTGTGTGTGTGTGTGTGTGTGTGTGGAGTTTACACATTCACCCTACACGTGCATGACTTTTCAGCGGATCCACCGGTATCCTTTTACTGTCCAAAAACATGCAACTTTGGGGAACTGGAACTTCAATTGACTGTATGCATGTTGGAATGTTAGGGCTGCATGGTGTAATACCATGATTTTTTGAGATATTTCTGTTTAAAAATAAAAAAAAAGATTACATTTCCAAGAAATAAATAACTGAACAGCAGAGAAAATGATGCCATCTATACGAAAAGACGACCATAAATCCATCCATATTCTAGAACTGCTGATGCTATGCAGGCTTGTTGGGGTCCGGACCCTATGCAGGAAGCTATGGGCAAATTTTTTGCCACCATGAGTATTCAGGAAAACATTTATGGTAAAGTGCACTTGTCAAACCCCCCAAATTAACATCAAATTCTGGTTGTGTTAAGTAAACTTCAGGGCAGGTTTTAGAGTAATCAGATACATAATGATGGGTTTTTACATTTCAGGTAAAATGGATAACTATAACATCAACTTTTGGAATCTGTTTCTTGTTTTCCGGATGAACGCCATTAAAACTTCCTGAAAACTGCATTACGTTAAGTTTGTGAAATGATATCTTGTCCGCCCCCAGTTTAGCCTGATGAACTTACTACAGGGGTAGGCAGGAGACTTCAAGTCGCGGCCTCCGTATATAATTCATGAATTCAAAATTGACTTGAAGCCTATCAGTGTATGGTTAAACAGTAGCATGTTGTATATACAAACATATATGCCTTAAATTATCTCTGTACTGAAGGAGATGTGTAGTCAACTGATGACGGGGCTTTGCCTGAATACATTTACTGAGGTTTTTCTGCTGGGCTAATAAGCGCATCTACTATGAAAGCTTCGTGAGACAACTATACAAAGTAAAACATGAAAAAAATGTGGTGACAGAAGTGATATAAAAATTCTAAAATATAATCTATTCAGTCAAACTATCAATTTATCAAAATCGATTTAAAAGAATATTACTTTATAAACCTATAAAAAAAATCAGGATAAAGGAGGACAAAAATCACTCGTTTGCTGAAACAGTTAAACACACCATTTAACTAAACCGACTTCTGGGTATTTCAACACAAAACGGATACATTTCAGAATACAAGTTGAAACAAGTCGCACAAGCAGCGAAAACGTTAAGGCGAAAGTTTTTGGGTAAATATTTACCTCGAGTATTACAAGATAGCAAACTAGCTGGTTTTATTGGTAGTTTAACCGTCCCTGACGCAGGCGGCTCCAAGCTGACAGCGTCGGTGTGGATTTACACAGCGTCTTTGAATTTCACAATACAGCTAATTTAAACGAGAATCTAACTAGACCATATAATGGACACTAGTAACAGCTAGCGCGTGAATAGCGTCAGCCAGCCGCCCATGCGAGTGCATTAAATTACATAAGGTGTCCCCCGCTGTGGCGTCTGATCGCTAATAGTAGCAGTGTAAAACCTCAATATTTCGCACTCTCCCTGTACCTCAACCTCGGCCTCCAGCTTGCCCTCGAAGGTGAAGTCGACGAGATCGGGCTTCAGGCAGAGGCCGTAGTTTACGGGGGAGACGTCGGCTGGCAGCCGCACGAAGGGCCTCCTCTCGGGCATGGTGTCTGGATTCCTGCCTTGTAGCGTTTGCAGAGACGGTGCCCTGTGTACCCGCTCACGGTCTGATTATGCACAAGCCGTCTTCTCAAATTGTACTAGAAGGACTGCGAGTGCCAAACTAGGCTCAGACTGACGGTGTCGTGGATAAACGGTAGTAGGAAACCACAGTCAAAAGCTAAAAGCATTAAGCTAACTAAATATCCTATATAACTCAATAACTAGCACCCGACCAGCATAGCATTAGAACGCAAGGGCGGGCTAAACAATCCTGCGTAAGCACGTACGTGCTTACGCGCGTAATACCAATACTTCCTCGTACTTCTCCGTGAGAACCCACGGCCCTGTCCTAATACTCTCCTTGCCGATGCCCGATTTACTGCACACGCGTCTGCGCGTACGCATGCGTACACCACTACACTTTACGACGCTGCCCGATTTGCAGCACGCATGTGCATTATATTTCACGTCATCACGCAGGGGTTGTCTATATTATATGTGGGTTATATATATTAGGAATTGCTATTCCTGTAAAGTAGTAGTTGTGTAAAGCCATGGTTTGTACTAATAAAAGAAATTAACATTTAGCCACAAAGTTGATGGAAGGGATTATTACCCTAACTGAATCAGGGTACATAAAGGGTTGATCAATCTGTAATAACATTTGATTAGTTCAGGACCCTATAGATTATGTCTCATTTACAGATGATGATTATGATTTGGTGATGTTTTTGGATTTTCATGAGACTTTTGATTTGTTTAGAACATGTGTTTATTTTTAATACATTCAGGTTCTTTGGTTTTGGAGAAAATTTTGAAAATATTATTAGTATGTTATGTAAGGAAATCAGCAGCTCTGTCATGGTGAACCTGATGTAAGCAGAAGGATTACACAAGCATGTGGTATTTCCACACTTCGGTTTATTATGGTTGTTGAAATATTGGCCATTCTAGAAAACAATTCAGCTAGGACTGAATATTTTGGGACAAGATGTGACTGTCTGTCACATGGTAAAATGTAAAGGATTACTCAACAATTGTTACAAAGAGATGGCACTATTTTAAGAAGAACACTAATAATAAAAATAGATTTTACTCCACCTATTCTTTGATCATGTGATATAGATGTATTTAAAAAACAAATCAATTACATTTCAACTTTAAGTATCACTATATAAGGAAAATTGATCTTATAAAACATTGCAAAGAATTGGTAATTAAAGCCATTGATTTTAATTTGATGATGAATGGAGTAATTAAAATTAAATAGCTCCAGTCTTTCATTAGGAATAGTAATATATTGTGGTTTTCATTTTCCTAAGACTTTTTGACCAGTTGAGGTATTGACTTTTTACTGGACTATGATGTATAATTTTAGCCTATATAATGTTCCAGTACAGAGCAATCGATTTAGAGTTTTAAGTAGAAGGAGTTCCATATTTGTTAAGAACTGGCAGGAAAGAGAAATATGGTCAGAAATTCATCTAATTGATGAAGAAGGCTATGTCACTGAGACATGAGGGCTATAATAAGAAATAAAATCTGAATTGCTTTTTTGCTGAATTTTGTAATGTACATCATAGTATACCTATAGTGTTTTTGCACATATTTAAAGACTAACTATCAAATTGCCAAAGTTAATTACTGAAAATGTAGATTTGTTGGACAAAAAAACATACTTTTTAATTTAAAAAATATTTAACTTTTTATATCCTGGCCTAGCAAAATGAAGTAGAGATTTATGAGATTATGGAAAACTGAAAATGAATGATTTAATATTTAAAATACTTTGCTCTCCAAAAGCACCGGAGGATCTTCTCGAGTAGTTGGAGAACTGGCCTATGGAGTAGAGATGGTGGAGCTTGAGCTGGTGGAGAGCTACCTGCTTGATGCAGAGAGGCAAGTTCCCTGCTCAAGTCTAGAGGTGTCTGAGTTCCACCCAACTCCAGGGGTGTTGGAGCTCCACCCATCTCCAGGGATCCCTGTTGTGCCCTGCCCTTCTCCCGAGGAGCTCCGCCCATCCCCCGAGGTGTTCAAGCTCTGTTTGTTCCCTGAGAAGCTCCACCTGTCTCCACAGGGGCCCACCAAGCTCCACCTCTCTCCTACGATGGCCGCTGATCCGCTTGCTGACTCACTGCAGCCAGCCACTGATCTGGAATTCTGGGTAATCTCCTAAGCCCTGTATTAGATCCTGCCACAGAAAGCAGGGACTAAGGGGGAGGGTGGAGCCAACATCCTGTCCAGGGGATGCCGCTGTCGTGCCCCCTGCCCAGGAGATGTTATTACTCCTTTGTCTGTTCCTCATGAGATTCCTGCCGAACCTGTCCTGATCCCAGCCGAGCCCCACCTGTCTCCTATAGTCCCCAGTTTGTGTCCAGACTTGTCTGAGTTCTGCGTTTGAGCTCCTCCCAACTCTCAAGGCCCCATACAAGCCCTATCAGTCTCCTGAGGCAGTCATCTCTGGGGCCGACCCTTCGCTGGCCTCCAGCCCAGAACCCAACTTTCTGGATGCCACCTGCTCAGGGAGGGTGGCTCCAGAAGAGGACCTTCCAGATGACCTGGAGCGGGACCCCTCAGGTCTGGCTTTGAGTTCTGCACTGTCGACCCTGGTTCCTACCCTGAACTTGAACCCCCCATGTCCCCTGTCCCAAGGTGACCTCCGGTATTGATGAGGGTCCAAGAAGGGGGCCGGCTGTGTCTCAGTCTCCTAGAGAAGGACACAGGGTCACACCATCCATGGCCACCGCTCCAGCCCCTCAGGGCCATGCTGCCCAGCAGGCCCCTCAGTTTCCTGGTGTTGCCCCTTCCCTATTCTCTCCCTGCAGGTTCCCCTTCACCTTCAGGTCCTTGCCCTGCGGGCCCAGCAGCGACCCCTGTTCCTGCCCTGTGACTCCTGCATCACCTCTCAGCCCCAACCCTGCCTTTCCCTTGACTTAACCTGGCCCTACTGGTATTGCACAAATGTGTCGAGAAAAGTGTTGCTGTTTCGTGACATTAAACAGCGACATCTGGTGGATTGAGGACGTTATACCAGACAACCCAGATGAAGCACACCAACACAACTCATTGAGTTATATTAACTTTTTGAGGACACTTACAAATGTATATTAGTATGAATTTCAATGTTAACCAAAATTAAGCAAACTAGGGCATAGATATTTTCATTTATGTGACACTGTATGTGGAAAGTACATAACATAAGATTTTCTGTTACATTTTAGCTCATTTATTTGACACCTTTATCTAGAACAGCTTATGGGTGGGTTACAATTTAGGTATGCTTCCTGGGATGTGAACCCCCAACGTTTGTGTTATTAGCACAATACTTACTATGTTCATGTAAAGTCTCAAAAACATATCAATTAGGCAAAATGCATGTTGAAATTTGTCCACTTGATGTCACAAGCATTTATGTGAACTACAGTGCATGAAGAAATTAACAACATACTCATACAGACTGTGCTGCTACTTGGCACATGGTAAGGTTGTGGTAGGATAGCAGAAGCTGGAGGTTGTGGTGATGGCTTGATTTGACCCTTGGTCTTCTTCCTTTGATGATCTTCTTCCGCACTGTCATCATCGTAGTCTTCGAAGAAATGACTATGGATTGCACAGAAAAATAACCATACTAAGTTGTCAGCATAATCTTTATCTTCATTTGCAAACTCCCTTAATAATCATATTTTAATGTAATGTTTTAAAAGTGAACGGGAGTATTTGTCATTGTGAGACACATCATACACAGCACACTGTGCAAACAACCTCTGCATTTCACCCGTCACCCAATTTGGGCAATGGGCAGCCAAGAAGGTATCTTGCTCAATGGACCCTTATGGTGATGACCCTCATCAGCTATGGATTCAAAAGATTTATGAAAAGCATAGTCTGTGCATGGATATGTCATGCATCTGTTACTGTATTTTCCAGGTTGCGCACATTTGTCACAACCATTGTAGGCATTATGGTTCTTCATGTTTTTAACAATGGACCTGGCTGGTGTGTCATAAATGAGTGTGTCAAGCTTGAGCATCAATTTTTTACCCTCTAAATCAAAACTCTTTTCAAACTGTTTTAACTTTGGGACCAAATCTCCAAGAAACTATTTTTCTGAGCTAAGTTTCGTTGGTCCACAGAACAAACCTATCATTACAGGTTCTTTTATGGGAACACTCAATAGCAGGCCGAGGATGGGCCGCAGTTGCAAACTAGAACTCTTGAACAAAGAAAGTCCAGCTATGTTTATTTGTGACAACAATATGAAGCTGTCTGCCAGTGTGTATATGTACTTAGAAAATCATCATCTAAGTTATTACAGAATATCAAAATAGTGGTACCATTCCAGAACTGAATATAGTAAAACCTTGGTGTCATGCGGTGAGTGCGGGCAGGCACCAAAGGGGTTTTTAATGATGGACTGGAGATAGACCAGGTAAGACGTCACACTACAAACGTCACTAAGAATAATGACAGATCTGGGGATACTGACTTAGACACGGACTAAATACACCAGACAGGCTAAACTGAACAAGCAACAGGTGAATACGATCAGGAATTAACGCGAGGTAATGAGGGGGTGTGGCACATACGAGGATCTGACGGAGCTGGGCATGACACTTGGATTGCAAGTAACTTGGTCTGAGAATGTTTTGCAAGACTAGCAAAATTTTAAAATAAATTTTAGCTTGATAAACGAGCAAGGTCCCTCTTTAATCTCGTGTGGAATCCCCGCGTTTATCAACTGTTTCTTGTTGCTGTCATTAGTCCTATATATTTTAGTCCACGTTTAAGCATGTTTCCCCAGTCCGGTCATTAACGTTTTGTGATGTTTGTCTTCTGGTGTATCCTGTTCTTCGTTGTTTTCCTGCTTAAAGTTCTCGTTCACCTGACTTCTCGGGCTTATGTATTGTTTCTCCACTCCATGCTCAAGCGAAGTTGCGACAATACAGGTATTACATGTATGCTTTGTCTGCCTAGCACCACGCAATCACAACTGAGCTGATGGTTCTTCTCTTTCTCTCTCTCGCTGTGGAATTCTGGGTAATCATTTCCCAAACTCGGTTTGTGTTGTAAAATGAATCATCTGAGGTTCCATTATTTCTAATGAGAAAATTTGCTATACGAGCGCTTTGGATCACAAACATGATTCCAGAACAAATTATGCTCGCAAACCAAGGTACCACTGTATTTTTTCTTAGTATTAGGAAGTGTCCTACCATCTTTGGGAAACTCAGGATGCCAAATGCAACATAAGCCCAAAATTGCTGTCAAAGCAACCGAAGAAATGCCAAAGTGTATATGGCCCAGTTGCAAATACTGTCAAAGTTTTTTCACAGAGTGATTTCACAATCAACAACCACGAGTCTCTCAGATATGTCTGAATATTAGGGGCTCACAATAATTTTAGGGATGTGACTCAACTTTTTTTTTTTTACAAGAGTCTAAAACAGAAAAAAATGTAGTATTGAATCAGTATATTCATAGAAAAGTCTTTCCATGAATATACTGATTTAATACAATAATTTTTATTAATTCCTTTTGACTTTTGGTCAGCCTTAAAAAGGTTCTGGAAAACCATCTGGAATATCAGGAGGGTTCCTCCTGGTTCCTACTATTTATAATGGGGAGGAGGGGCTGTTGACCTCACCTGGGGACATCACCCGGAGGTGGAAGGAATACCTTGAGAACCTCCTCAACCCTGCCTCAGATACATCTGCGCACACTGCCTTTGAGACATCTGAGGGCACAGAGACCGAGGGTGCTGGGGGGGGCTTGTTCATCACTGGGGCTGAGGTGGCCATGGTGGTTAAAGAGCTACGTGGTGGCTGGCCCTGGGGGGGGTGTCCGAGATCCACCCGGAGTACCTAAAGGCTCTGGATGTTGTTGGGCTGTCATGGCTGGCACGCCTTCTCAACAGCACGTGGAAGTCAGGGACAGTGCTGCTGGATTGTCAGACTGGAGTGGTGGTCCCCTTATTTAAGAAAGGGGCCCGGAGGGTGTGTTCCAACTAAAGGGGGATCACACTTCTCAGCCTTCCTCTGAGAGTCTATTCCAGGGTACTGGAGAGAAGGGTGAGATCGATAGTCGATTCTCGGATTCAGAAGGAACAATGCGGTTTTCGTCCTGGCCGTGGAACACTGGACCAGCTTTATACCCTTGCGAAGGTACTGGAGGGGGCCGGGGAGTTTACCTATCCAGTCTACATGTGTTTTGTGGTTTTGGAAAAAGGCTTATGACCAGGTTGCCCGAGTTGCTCTGTCGGGGGTGCTTCAGGAGTATGGGCTCCAGGTTCCACTGTTGAAACTTGGTCTGCATTGCCAGTAATAAGTTGGACATGTTCCCAGTGCGGGTTGGGCTCAGCCAGGGCTGCCATTTGTCATCGGTTCTATTTATAATATTTTTGGACAGGGTGTTGAGGGTGTCCAGTTTGGTGGCCTCAGGATTTCTTTCCTGCTTCTTGTAGAACATGTCATCATCTTGGCTTCATCTGCTGGGGATCTCCAGTGTGCTCTGGGATGGTTCACAGCCGAGTGTGAAGTGGCAGAGATGAGGATTAGCACCTGCAAGTTCGAGACCATGGTTCTCAGCCCAAAACGGGTGGATTTTCCACTTCAGGTCAGGGAAGAGGTACTGCCTTAAGTGGAGGAGTTCAAGTACTGTATCTCGGGGTCTTGTGCACAAGTAAGAACTGAGCCGGAAAGCAAAGCTCTCGATCTATTGGTCCATCTTCATCCCTACCTTCACCTATGGTCTTGAGCTATGGGTAATGACCGAAAGAATGAGATCGTGAATACAGGCGTTGAAATTAGGTTTCTCCACAGGGTGTCTGGGCTCTTCCTTAGGGATAAGGGATAAGTTCAGATATCCGGGAGGGTCTCAGAATAAAACAGCTGCTTCTCCACATTGAAAGGAGCCAGCTGAGGTGGTTTGAACATCTAGTGCGGATGCCTCCTGAGTGGCTAGAGGTTTTCTGTGCATGTTCTACAGGGAGGAGGACCCCGGGGCAGACCCAGGACTCGCTGGAGGGATTACAGTATAAGTCTCAGCTGTCCTGGGGACGGCTCGGCGTCCCCCCACGAAGAGCTGGTAGAGGTAGCTGGGGAGATGGAGGTCTGGGTACCTCTCCTGAACCTGCTACCCCCACGACCAGAACCCCAGACAAGCGGAAGTTAATGGATGGAGTCGTACAGCACTATTATAATCGAGGATTACTTGTGGGAAAGGATTTGTGCTGACTGCCATAAGGGTATTATTAGTATTGTATGGAAGGAGTTTGACTGGAAAACAAAAATGAGATACTTATAGTATAGGACACCTCTGATTATCTCAAAAATATGTAAGGGTCGCTCAGCAGCCATGTAGTGGATGTGGGAAGATAGGTGATAATTCACTCATATTCTGGGACTGTCCAAAAATAAATTTGTTTTGGCAGGAGCATAGATGTGAGATAGATAAAATCTTGAAAATCAAACTGCCTTTCTTATACTGAATGAAATACCAGATACTTTGAGTGGAAATGATAGATATGTTGCATGTACTTCTGATGACTGCCTGAAAAACAATTACACTTGAGTGGACAAAGCCTAACTCACCCACCCTGCTTCAATGGACCCAGAGACTCCAACAAGTACATATGATGAAGAGCATAACAGCCCACCTCCAACTTAAAATGGATATGTTCATAGAGATGGTCACCTTCAAGATATGCCTAAATGTGTGAAAAAAATTCTACATGTGTAATCATGTTGTCAAGGAGGGTTTTTTTTTTGTTGTACGATGTTGTTTATAAAAGAAAAAAGAATAGTAAAAACTAAATTAAAAGTAAAAACTAAATTAAAAAAGGAAGCTTTAGTAAAGATAAAAACCAAAATAAAATTCTGAAAAGGAAACAAAATTGAAAAAAAAAACATTAAAATAAAAACTAGTTTTGACACATACATACTTTATTAACGCCCAGTGGAACATTCAGGAATTTGGTCGTAGAGCTCATTGTACAGCTTTTAAAAGGCATCAGTTTTTGAATATAACGATGTTGTAGCTGCTTGTCTTAATTACAAAAAAAATGAATTAATCTACACTCACCTAAAGGATTATTAGGAACACCTGTTCAATTTATCATTAATGCAGTTATCTAATCAACCAATCACATGGCAGTTGCTTCAATGCATTTAGGGGTGTGGTCCCGGTCAAGACAATCTTCTGAACTCCAAACTGAATGTCAGAATGGGAAAGAAAGGTGATTTAAGCAATTTTGAGCGTGG
>JAABNY020000040.1:15970832-15987391 GCA_015164015.2 Brevimyrus niger | reverse complement strand
GGCTGGTTAGCTTATGCTTGCCTGGGCTGTGCTGTACTCTGTTCTTTACCAAAGAATAAAGCTTGGAGGCTTCCCTCTTGTTTGAGCAAAGTCCTTTGCGCTGTCTCCATTTCTCCCTTGTGGCGGAAAACGCTACAGTATAAAAGCCTATAAAGTAAATATTGGTAATAAAAAATATTTTGTCATTCAAAGTAGGTCTAATAGGATTTTTTTTTTAATCACGTAACGCTTTCAGTAATTTTTTTTTAGAGACGCGGCAGCAGCATCAACAGAAAAATATGAGGAATTTAAAACGTACTTGTATATTCTTTAGGCTATTAAGCCCATTCATTCCTTTATTTTTTAACCTATTCTTGTGTGGAATGCCATTGCCAAACCTGCCCGTTGTTACCTATAAGTTGCTTAAGGCCACTTAAAATTAATTCATTGTTTTACATGACTCAAACTTCTAAAATATTGGTGAGTAAGGCATTTTATATTTTTAGCGAAAAGACGAACAGCAACAGAGATATACTAAAACTAGAAAATTAAACTTTCATTTGTCAGTATCTCAACATTTTAAATTCTCAACAGTTCAAACAATTACAAGAAAAGAGAAACCTTCTAAACAAATGCCTAGTCTACGTGTTTAATGGTCTTGCCACAGAATGCGCGTGCGTATTGACGATCTCTGACAGTTTTTGAGGTGAAAAATACGGATTTTTTGAAAAATATAAAAAAATCGAGGTGGCACCAAAAATTGAGGCGGGCGACCATGTAAAACAGTTAATTAATTTTAAGAGGCCTAAAAACAAATATTTTCTGTTCTGACTGGCAAGGTTGCCGTTGCTCATATTTCTTTATGATATACGGCTTCGGTTTATGGTGACATTTGTTAGGCATGCAGATTATTTGTCCCTCTTTTAAATTGGAGCGAGCGTGGAGCGATTTCACTGGAGCGGGAGGAAATTTTAGTTGCGCGAGGAGCGGTGTTGAGCGGAGCGACTTAGTGCGAATTAGAGCGGAGGGCCGGGCGGAGCCAACAGCCTAGTGAGCGAGGAGCGGAAATTCTCACCGCTCCACTCCGCTCACATGCTCTGGTATATAAGAATAGTAGTGCTGGTGAGATTGCTCCACATAGCAGAGCCCAGTAAGTGCACTGATCATTCTGGGAATATTGTAAATAGTACGTGCAAATTCTTGTTCCCTGTTGTCACATGTGTCCTTGCCTGTGTGAACCCTGCCTGATCCTCCTGTGGCTTTAGTCATTATATAAATTATCCACCGTGTGTGTGCTTTACAAGAGTGGTTCTCAACCTTTTTTGCTGCTCAATTTTTACCATGCTTGCTTAGTCGCAACCCTATATCAAGTATAGGTTTAAATTAATGCAATGATCAAGCACACAGTACATTCTGCAATTTTCACCAGTCAATACCAATTGCATAAGTCTGATTAAGTTTGAGTTTTACATTATGCATCTGTGGTCTGGCTTCGTGGATTACTTGCTGACCCAACACTCGTTTATATAGGTTAATTCTAGAATTGCTTCTGGGATATCTGATCGGGGATCAGGATAGAAGCTTGCTGGTTATAAAATACCCTTTAAGAAATCGCCATGACCCTAATTTAGGCTGTGACCCACAGGTTAAGAATTGCTGCCTTATGGTATAGCTTCAAACCTTTTTGTGTTTCCCCACACTGTAAAAAAAAATCTGTAGAAATTACAGCAAATTACTGGCAAAAACATTGCCAATAACATATTGTAAATTAGTTGTTAGTTACTGTAAAACAGATCTACAATATGTTACTGTATACTAAATTACAGTTTATTATTGTGTATCAATTACAGGACTTTATTGGTTTTTATTTTGCAATAACACTGTAAACATGTTTACAGCATTGTTTTGTAAACTTTAATTACAGCAATTAACTGGTAACTAGTCAAATTACAGTAATTACCTGGCAACTGGAGTTTCCAATAACGTGTTGTAAAAAGTTCTAGGAACATTATGTTGCTGTAAAATATTTATACAGAAAAAAAGTTGCAAATTGTATAAATTATAGGACTGACTGTCAAATACTGTCAAGTAATGTACACTAGTAAATTAAAATTCTAAAAGCTTGAATATTGTATTAAAATCATTAAACAATAATAGTCAGAAATGTCATATTCAAAGCATTTATTAAAACCTACATTTAAAAATATTATTTATATTGCAAAGCACAACGGCATTGAAGTGTCAGTTTACAAAAAAGGGTACATGAACTTTATTAATGAATAACAAACTTTAAAACTATTGCAGTATATTGATACTGATATATTGGCAATGGCTCACTCTGCAGTGCCTATTCAAACATTGAAAAACAATTTTTATATAAACTGTTAACTAAAGATTGTCAAACATTCTCACATACTGCAGAACATTGTGAGAAGAACAAGCTAAATGTCTAGGTATTATGCTTTACTTTCACAACTATTCAAAGTTCTTTATCCTTTTCAGCAGAGTACAGATACGAGAGTTGATTGTGTTGCTTCTCTTTTCAGAGATGTTTCCTCTTTTAGCTACAGTTGTTGTGGGTTCCATCTTAGAGTCAGTTGGGTTGATTCTGATAAAACATCTAAAAATCAAATGAACAAACACAAAAAATTAATAAGATTCAAAACAATCAATTTGACTGCACAAGTGTAGTGATACCTGAAAGTTTGTAAACCTCCTATAATGTTCTATATTTCTGCATAAATATGGCATTCTGAATTATACCAATAAAAACATCAGGACATCTGTCTGTGCATCCAATCTCAAAAGAATTTGGCTTATAATGCAAAACTATGATCCTAAACACACAAGATGTTCTACCAGACAGTGGTTAAAAAAGAATAACATTAAAGGGTTTGGAATGTTCAAGTCCTGATCAACAGAAATGTTGTGTTAAGCAGTTCCTGTGTGAAAAAGTCATTCTGTACAAAAGATCAGGCTAAAATTAATCCAAGCCCATGTGCAAAACTGACAAGAAATACTTAGAAACAGTTATTGCTGAACAGAAGGGTCTGAAAGCAAATGTTCACATACTTAATGTGAAGGTCCTCTCACATCCCCTAAAAGGACATTTTACTTCTTGCATGCCTAACTGTATATGACCTTTCAAATGAGTAATGAACTTCAAATTAGTGGATGTATTCTGACAGAATTCAATGTGGCAAAATAAAATCGTATCAGTCTGTTTAAATTGAGCACTCCTAACAGATGATTCGTAACCTTATGATATCTTTACAGATAAGCCTTAAAGGCTGCAAATTTCTTAAATGCGTGCGAACAGTTCGATTGGTACACCACCAAGGAAATGGTCAGTTCGGAACATTAGTGTACAATTTCATATGCTGAATAAAAGCTAAAATTGTACTACTTTTATCCCTACACTGTTTGCAGACATACATTTCTGAGAGCTCACGTGAAGCTGTTAGCTGTAAAACAAAAAAAAAACAAAAAAACAATGGTTTTATTGGCGTGTTAAAACGACACCAAACGCTAAGAAGCAACTATAATTCACTAATTCAAGCATCCGAGGTGTGCCTAAAATGCTAAAAAATAATGCTGGTTCCCTTTTGAATTTTATACAGAAGTTTAGGTAGACCCAATGTTCATGAGAATGACCAAATATAAGTATAGTAAGCTTACTGGCATGCATTCATTTTAAAAATAAAATTGAATTAGGTTCACAGTGTAAATGAAACAGATTGTATTCCACATTTTGCTTGTTGTTAAAATCATTAATTTTGCACTGAGGAGAGATTACATGTAACTGAAAAGATTACGACTTTTTAAGCACTTTTTTAATGTTTATTTATGTTTTATTTAAGTGCCTGGTGGGAGAAGAGACCCCAGAATAAAAAGAAAGCTCTATATAATACACAATTCTATTGTTTAGAAACATTAAAAAAACTTTTAATTATGCTTTATTCATCTTAATTTTTCAATGTATATATCAAATGAAGAAACCCATGCATGAATAATCCATAGTAGAAAACTATGAATGAATATCCTTATACCTTAAGTAAGTATGAATTGACTGTTCCAAAGTTTCAGGTCACTTAGAAATTGTGTAAAGATTGTTAATGTTGTGAATAACTATTATAGCTGGAAATGGCTGTTTTTAAATGGAATATCTATGTAGGTGTACAGAGGCCCATTATTAGCAACGATTACCGGTAGTCCTCTGTATCAGTGGAATGTTGTGTTTGTTAATGCAAGTTAATAATTTTAAAAAGTTAACTGATTATTAGAAAACCCTTTGGCTATTATGTTAACACAGATGAGACTTGTCGTGCTGATTTAAGAAGCAATAAAACTGGCCTCCTTGGACTAGTTGAGTATCTGAAGCATCAACAATTGTAGGTTTGGATACAATCTCAAAATTGCCAGAAACAAAGAACTTTTTTCGGAAACTCATCAGTCTATTCTCGTTCTGAGAAATGAAGGCTATTCCATGTGAGAAACTTCCAGGAAACTGAAGATCTCGTACAATGCTGTGTACTACTCCCTTCATAGAGTTGCACACACTGGCTCTAACTACAACAGAAAGAGGAGAGGGAGGGCATAGTGCACAACTGAGCAAGAGGACAAATATACTAGTATGTGTAGTTTGGGAAACAGATGCCTCATACTGTAGGTCTTCAACTGGCAGCTTTATGAAATATTACCCGCAAAACTAACATCCACAGTGAAAGGACAACTCCAGATGCTGGCCTTCTTGGCAGAATTGCAACGAAAAGGCCGTATCTCAGAATGGCCAATAAAAAGAAAATACTGAGATTGACAAAACAACACAGACACTGGACAGAGAAAGATGTTAGCGTGTCTATGTTTCAAAATTGAATGTAGGCAGAAGTGATGGTAAATGGTCATACGTATTACATTTTGTTAGATTATTTTGATCTGTTTTCAGATTTGAAGTTTTTAAAAGCTGCCAAACTGAAAAAAAATTGAGATATTGTAAAATTCCATTATAATGGACTCGCCTATAACGGAATATCGTCTATAACGGACAAAGTCCACTGGTCCTGGCTGTGTACCTTTACGAACACGCAGAAAAAGCATCCAATATGATGGACTGGCATATAACGGAATTTCACTTATAATGGACATACAATTCGGTCCCCAGGGCCGCATTCAGCTGTAGTTTCGTTCAGCTATAACGGACATGCAGCTCCGCCTACAAGGCGTGTGGCATGCCGGTGATATCCAGTGGTCCAGGATTATTAATAGTCACACATCTGGTCTGGTAAAGTTGGATTACTACATGTGCAATATAATAATATATACCACTTGAATGCCTCAGATTTATTGGACCTGCAGCATGGCTTTAATTTACTAAGAAAAGTTATTCCACTAATAAATTCTTTTACTGCTGGCATCAGTGATATCAGTTATGGACTGAATTTTCTAGGTATGCAGAAGGTTTGGACACGGTAGCCTGTCCCACTTTCACTGACATTACAGGAACCATTTTTTGTGGATGCTGTATCTTAGTACTGCTACCTTATAAATGCTATGCGATGAATTGTTTCATAAAAGCAATAGCATACTCAAAGTCATGCAGTTATAGTTAATTATATCACAGCTGTGATTTAATCATAGGCGCATTATTGCAGGCCGCGATTTATTGGAGTTCAATCACACTCCTTCTTATGTATTGCTTAATTCAAACTCATTTCATGTTTATTTTCATGGAAAACAAGGATATTTCTAAGTGACCCCAAACTTTTTAATGGTAGTGTATGTAATTTTGTTAAAAACATTTTCATTACCCACAACACTTTTTATTCATATAAAGTTAATGTTTTACCCACCATTTTCAATTTATTTGATGACTTTTCAAACAAAAGAAATGTAACATTAACCGCCAGGCTAATCTGATACTGGACAAAATATTAGGCAAATCTGGCTTAATAATACATCACAGAAAATCTGGAGAAATACAACACTTGCCAACCAGCAGCAAAGGTGGTACTGGACCTTAGCTAGGCTTTTCTTTACACTATTGTTACCCTTAGCTGCAGTATGCCAGTAAGTGCCAGTGTTGCTTGATTCTGTGTTAAGCTCTCTGTGCCATCCATATTGGGAAAGGCACCATAAAAATACATAAGACTGCATTTTTGGCAAACCCATAAAAACAAGGCTACCAGTTGCAGAAGCGGATCACTCACTGATAAGAAGCTGATCCTAAAGCGAGATGAAATGGCGTGTTAGTACAGCATGCAGTGTTGCAAAATTTAAGGGAAGGAAGTGAAACTCTGGCCTGCCTGTAACCTTGATCCATGCAGAGTGGTTGCTGCACATAAAGACCACATAATCACATTTGTGCAATGCAAACATGTGATTAACAGAACCTTAGCACGCTACAAAAATATACCTAAATCCCCAATGTTTGATATTCAGATGTGCCTCAATCACTTCTCAAGTACAATTTAAGATATCAGACAGGACACCGCTTAGTGCTTTACTGGCTAAACTGTCACATCAAAGCTCAACCTTTAACTTGTCTATTTCAATTTTGCCATTTTTATATGACTCAGAGGAAGTGGTGGTTGTGACGATCATGACAGCTTAGATGGTGATTAGTTTCTATCTCTGGCTATCACTAAATTGACTCAAATTACTGAAGTGGTAATAAAGAAGAAACACAATCAATTTTGTTCTTTTTGACACAACAAACTTCCAAATTTAATATGACCTAAATGTCGTTAATCTAATCTGATGTCATGTCTAAATATAATAAAGTTAAATAAACAAAAATGTTTGACTTATTGATACTTGATCTACACCTTGCTTATAATGATACTAATTAGGCAGTGAAAGCAAATCTTTTGGATGACATGAGCTTTTACTCATCACTGAACTGCAAACATATTATGAAGTATCAGAATTAAAATATACATTGCAAATATCAAAAAATAAAATCAATTCATTTTCTTTTTTTTTTGTTATTGGAATGTTTATTTTTGCTTATGACTTGGCACTTCATTGATGGTTGTACACCTTACATGTAAATGGACTGCATTTATATAGCGCTTTTAACCAAAGCACTTTACAATTATGCCTCACATTCACCCATACACATTGACACACCGGTGGCAGCTCACCGGGAGCAATTTGGGGTTCAGTGTCTTGCTCAAGGACACTTCGATGGGGTGAGGAGGACCCGGGGCACGGACCTGCAACCCTATTGTCAAACCGTAGCACTACCTCCTACACCACCAATCACCCCACATCAATTGGGCAACTGGAATATGGAGTGTTCACTCTTTTAATCATCAGGGCGCACCCACTCCTCGACACTTCAGAGAACCGCAACATGGTAGAAAGGTCCGGAGTCAGTTTTCAGCTTGTAGCGCTGGCATGGAATTGCATTTATGCAGTTCTGTAATACTGGACTTTTATTAGAAGTCAGTGTATGTAACACATACTCCAAATGAATAAAATGTCACCTATTCAGTTGAGTAGCATTCACTATTCCACCAACCTACTGACCCTATCCAGATTATCAGCCAGCCATTAGGCCTAACAGTACACAGAATGCATAGCTTGGTACAAACATAGGTTTTGGGGTTGCAGTTCAGTTCCGCTTCAGAACAGTAGAAAAAACACCATTTAAAAATTATCATTAAAACTGCAAACACCCACGAGTAGAAACAGTTGTAAAACACAGGCAATGCGTTGGTTTGAATAACTAACCTAAACCTAACTTATTTGCACATTGTAAAAATAAATGTTAAAAATACAACAGTCATAATGTGTTCTTTGCTACCGATTAAATTTGCATGTCTGTAGTGATAAACAACTATATAGCCTGTAAAAAGCTTATTAAATATTGGCACTCCAGCTACTGAAAAAAACTAACTGATTACAATACTACAACAAAGAAACCTTCACAAAAGTTAACTTAGATACAGTACAGCTAAATATAAGAAAGCACCATAATCACTGGCCAGTTTTTTCTATTTATCAAACTCTACAATATTACAATTGTGGTAATGCAACATAGGTCTTGTCGCCTCCCACTAAATTAAAATTCATTCCATTGTTAAACTTTCTACTCGGCGAATAATGATGTCTTTCCTGCAAAAAGAGTCAGAGTTTACTCTAGCTGAAGTAGAGGTCATTCTTGTTAATGCTGAAAATTCAAAGGTTTCATTTCCAATAAGCCACCCCTGAAGCCAAAGCGAGTGATGTCTATCTACATAGGAGTCTGAAGGGAGGAAGACCTAGCATGGACTTTCATTTTGACCAAATGATGTGGAAACAGATAGCAAATAGCAAAATTTAAAAAGAACGTGTACTGCCCAGTACAGCAAGATAATGAAGATAATTTGGCGACAAATGTATATTTTATTCAGTACTTCGCGGTTGAGAATGTGTTCGTGCCAAGTAAACATGGCAATGCAAAAACAGAAACAATTTTCATTCCTTCCAAAAAGATTTTTACACACATCCTTCACAATGACCATGGGCAAGCTCCATCTAACTTCTACCAGTCCACCTTATCTAAAGCATGCAGTACCAATGTGGAGTACATGGTCTGTGAATTGCCCACACAATCTTTAACAAGTACAGAACACAGTGTATGCTAGCAGGAATACACAAAGTATTTCTCATGATGAAATGTTCAGTCTCCATGAACTGGCATACCAGCTTCCAGGTTTTGTCTGGCATGTTTCGATTTTTCCTGGGATGCCCAACATACTGGATTTGGCAAGCACCAACTTGGAGGATGCAGATACTTTCAGCTACCCTCAAATCCTTAGCTATGACCCAACATTTCAGATGTATGACTTTCTATGTTTCTGTTTTCACCATGAGTAGTTCTATTTAACAACCCCGTATTTCCTGTAGGGTTCATGCTGCGTGAGTAAAAATTCATGCAGCGTCATGAATTGATATTCTGGGGAAACCTGGGATGGGTTCTAAAAAATTCAAAAAAGTGCCTGTCACTGTGGACAGAGAAAAGGGAATTTTTGGGGCCTTGATGAGGAGGTTTCCCAACATTAGCCAAGTTTTCTGCAGGAATAGTGTCGCATGACATTGAGTATTGGGTCAAAAAACATGGGATACAAGGGAAAGTGTGAAGGTACAGAAAGACTAAATCAACCAACTCATTGATTCAGCTAGCAGAGATTAATTTGAATGTTCCAAATTTACAAATGTACAAATTGACGTTACAAATGTACATTGCTGTCTTGAAAAGGGTGCAACGTAGGGCTACAAGAATGATTCCTGGTCTTAGGAGGAATTTCTTATGAGGAGAGATTAACTGAGCTGAATCTGTTCAGCCTCAAACAAAGGACATGATCCAGGTATATAAGATTCTAACAGGTCTGGATGCTGTTCAGCCAAATGGCTACTTCAGTATTAGTTTAAATACTAGAACTAGTGGCCATGGGTGGAAATTCGAGGGAGAACATTTTAAAGCAAATTTAAGAGAGAACTCCTTTACACAGCGTGTAGTTAGAGTATGGAATAGTCTTCCTGTTAGTGTAGTGCAAAGGGGTCCTGTAAATCAGAGCTAGATAAGATTTTAACAACTCTGAGCTATTAGTTAAGTTCTTCCCAAACGATCTTGATGGGCTGAATGGCCTCTTCTTGTTTGTAAATTTCTTATGTTCCTATGCTACATAGGTCAAGCTAAGGTATTGGACTCTGTGTATTTGGATTCTATATATGCCCACTTTTATTTATCAGATAGCTGATCTTTCAATTTTTGGCCCAGTTTTAAAGTTTTGTGCAGCTCAGAGGACGTTAAATTTTGATACAGCCCTAATGCCCTTCAATTCTTATGTGAAAGGTCACAAATTATTGTTTTTGAACTACTCACATAATTACGTAGTGATCGTAAAGGAAAACTTTTGGTATAATTAAGGGTTTTAGAAACCATAAAGCTAATTGTATTTAAATACTTTAAAATGATGCGTCAATTTAAAATACTGACGTCGAGCCACATTAAACCACATTAGGCTTTTCCTTGTAGTCGGCGTCAATGTCTCAAAACACAAGGTCAGAGCATAAGACAGTAGTTTTTAAAAATATATTTGTGTCTAATATGTGTAACGATCGCGGCGAGCATGCAGGCAGGGAGCGGGCAGAAAGGAAGCCAGCAGGCGGAGTTATGGGAAACGAGCACTTAATCCGACAAACAGGGCTGACAACAAGGCAGGTAACATCAATGACGGACACTCAACTAAGGAAGACGTGGACTAATATACACAAAACAAGGCGAAATAACAGGGAACTGCTGGGCACAATCGGGGAAGCACATGTGGATAATGAGGGGGCGTGGCACACATGAGGATCGAATGAGCTGGTCATGACAATATGGGCCTACAACTGTTACTTTTTCTTTTCCTTTGTTGTCCCACAGACAATTTGTTAAGGTGAGTCAACATAAAAATGTTGGATCAAAAATTAATGCATCTAACCGTAGAATGCGTTGCTTTAAGCCAGTGCTGTAAGCAAGTCAAACGCACCGAATGACTGGACTGGGGAAACAAACTGAAACGTGGATTTAATACAGAGGACTAATGACAACAACACAACCAGAAACATGGGGATCCCACGCGAGGTTAACGAGGGGGCGTGGCACACGGAAGGAGTAGATGATCAGGGCAGGACAGCGGTAATGTTGGGATAAGATGTCGGGATTTTGTGTTTAAATGCTAAAAAATATATTTAGGTGTAATTTTGGGGGGGCGGGAACCAATTATTTGGTTAAACAATATTTCTTATGTGAAAAATTCAATCAGAACTCAAAATTTTTAGGATTCGATCCAGAGTCCGGAACAGAGTAAGTTCAAAAACCGAGGTACCACTGTATTATTATTATTAAAACCCTTATTCCCCGATCCTTCGTCTCCCTCTCCTGCTTCCCTGCTCCCCAAGTTATGACATGATGGCTGCCAACCTGTTTAAATAAGTGCCAAATGTCAGTAAGAAGAATTCTTTTAGAATTTTGTTTAATACTTTTGGCACAAAATTAACTCCATATGAAACCATTTTTCTAAAATTGAATTAAACCTTATCAAAGGTAATAGTGATTCAGGCTGGCGTATAGGATGTAGGGCACCTGAGAGCTAAACCCAGTGCTTGAAGAAATGCAGCATTCCACACAATTCCAGTATAAGAGTGGTTAAGATTTTATATACTGTGAAATATACTGTGATTTTATGTTAAAGCTATTTATAGCATAATTTCCTTCAGATGGTCACTAAAACATGGGGAGCTGAACAGGATTTAATATGAATGTAAGCAGAATAAAGGGATGATAGCATTATATAATTTTTAAATGTAACACTTATTATTACAGGCATTCCTTGAAAAATATTGCATTGTCTTCTGTTTCATTGGTTAGACTTCAGGCCCATTGGAATCTGTACTGCATGAGCAATTAGGGAAAATAGAAGTATGGCATTATTTAAGCTAATAGTCCATAATAATATATTATCATTTTGCATCTTTTAGGATCATTGTCAGTGCACCGCTGGCAAACAATGGAACTGGAAAAATCTACAAATGTGATCATACAAACTGCACAGCTCTTCCTCTGCAAGGTAATAACATTGTCTAACAAGCAATAAAAAATAGCCATACTTACTGAATATCTTAAAAGGTTTAGCTATGTTCGATTTCATTAGAACTGACCACACTAATTTAGTTGTGTAACCTACAGAGTCTAATTCTACCATCAAATCCATTGGATTATCTCTGGCAGCGATGCCAGAAGAGATTACGGTAAGAAAATTTTAAATTATTCTTAATTTTTATTTATATTGTATTTCTCAACTTGTTGAATATTTTTAAACTGTTTTTGAAGATAATTATTATTAGTGGTTTTAATAGTAACAGGTAATATATACAAGTTTTATCATTGCTAAACTGTGTAAACAATTTAACGGGGTATGGTGATGTTGATGTGACCCACATTCTATCAAAAAATTTATCAGATAATGTAAGTACATGTTGGACTAAAGCAGCTAAGTGCAAGAGCTGGTTAAAGTGGCTAAATGTGAGAGCAAAGTGCGTTTCCTGCTGCTCCTAGGGAAAGGGGGGAAATGGGCAGCGCTAAAGAAAAGAAACGATCAAAAAAACATCTTCACTAGCCAAGGCTAGCCAAACTACCTAAACCCTGACAAAAGTACAGAGGTTGGCGTCCGCCCCTAACTGATTTCTTTAAACTGGGAACAAACCTACATGAGGATATGTAGATGCACACACAGCCTAACCTAACTCACCCACAACCTTATAAAGCAGGAAAAATAATCTCAAAACAAGTCTTTCCTGATACAGTACTATAGAAACAGAGAGCAGCCCAACCAACAACCAACAGGGGGGACGCCAGGCAGACACCACCAGTCTTCTCAGCAGGCTTCCTTGTAAAAGGGAAAACCCCGCCCACACATGATCTCATCGGGGTGGACAGGAATAAGAACCAATACTGCAGAAAACAAGAGAGAATAAAAACACACCCCACCACAGACTCTGGGCACGTAACAAAAGTCATGTCATCAATATAAAAATTGACACAATCTAAACATTTTCTGATGCACAAAACATCGGAATGACAAGGGCAGGAAAGACAAAAATAAAAACACTGATTGCGGGAGATTGATTCAAGAAGAATATTTTATTGATTGCACAGGTATATGGTGACATACCATGCACTTCAATTGCAGTCTGCAAAAAATGCATTTCAATGTTATATGCATAACATGAAATGAAAAAAACAACAATTACAAAATCAAAAAGAGAAACAATATATACATACTGAAACTGAAAATGCTTTCTACAATTTCAGCCAATCCTGCAACAGATATCTTCCTTTGCAATTCAGCATGGAAAAAACCTCCTAGATTGTCTTATTCAGCCTCTGCAGGCATCTGCTGTTATATTCCCACATGCAGCAAGCAGTGTCATTTGTGTATGTGGGTTATGGTCACATACCTTCCACCTCCAAGCTGAGAAGAACTCCTCAGTTGGGTTGAGGAATGGGGAATATGGCGGTAGAAATTCCATCAGTATCCTGGGATGGTTTTCAAATCATTGCCCGATTGGGTTGGAGTGATGTAAACATTATCACAAATGATCACATACTTTGGTTCATTTTCTTGACCAATCTCCCTGTATAGGGTGTTCAAGAAGGTAAGCAGATGTTGGGTGTTATACACATGACTCCACAATAGGGATACAAGTGTGGACCCCATTGTCTGAAACAGACGCACACATTGTGATATTCCCACCCCACTGACCTGGCACGTCAACAATAGCTCTCTGTCCAATTAGATTACAGCCATGTCTTCTTCCTTCGGTCAGCTTGAAGCCAGCCTCATCCATATTTAAAATGGTGTAAGAATCATTAATATTGTGAATACATACCAAAAACATTCTCTCAAATATTGTTCACATATCCCAGGATGCTGTCTAATCAGCACCTTGACCTGTGAGGTGGGATGGATTGTCTTGGCAAAGGAGAAGTGCTCACTAACACAGATTTAGACAGATTTGTGAACAATATTTGTGAGAAATGGGTCTTTTGTTAATGTAGAAAAAATTTCCGATGTTTGAGTCCAGCTCATGAAAAACAAAAACAAAGAGTGTTGCGTTTATATTTTTTGTTCAGTGTACATTGTGACAAATAGAGTAAAACAATGATAACTGGTATAAATTATCCCCAAAACAAGTCAGCATTTTTTGTGTGGTTATTTGTCAGTGAAGAGTTTGAGTTTGAATACATCTGTTTTGACTGTTATATAATAATTGTGATTCTCATATTTCCCAGGCTTGCGGTGCAGGAATGCCTTGGGAGTGTGACCAAAATACATACCTGAGTGGCATTTGCTACCAGTTCAACAAAACACTGGATTTGAAGGATACAATTACACCAGGATACCAAGGTACTACTGAAAACAAGCTTTATGACATTAGGGAGTTCCCTATCAGTATGGAAATACTGGAATGGTATGGAAAATTGGTAATATACACTGTAATGTGGCCTGACTATGACATTTTAATGCTATGGGTTAGTATTAGGGGTGGAATGGTACACAAAAATCATGGTTCGGTACGTACCTCAGCTTTGAAGTCACAGCTCGGTATGTACTACGGGGGTATTCTCTCAAGTAAATAAAAATAAAATAAATTTCCATTAAGGTGCACATTTAGAAGGTTGACAGTACCCGATCGTACTGTACTGGACTGCCTTCAATTTCATATTAGAACTGTGCAACACAAATAATGTCTGAAAAAATACAAAGGATAGCAAATATCTATCAAATATCCATTATGTATGCATTTAAAAAAATACTTGCACTGTATTTGTATTCACATTAAATTCCAGCTTCACCTTAGGATGTAGGTGCATGTAGGGATTGATTGATTGATTGATTCCCTTTATTGCTGCTGCAATACACCATGTCACTAGTCACAAGTACCAGCGAAAAGCAGGCCATCCACCCGACCATACATATACAGTATAAACATCACATTATGGGGGTTAGACAGGTCAGGAAGACAGGGGAGTATAGGGAAACTTAGAGAAAGCAAGATTACATGTGGAGAGGGGAGGTGAATAAAAAAACAGTCCCCAGACTGTACTCCAGTAGAAAGTACAATGTAGGAACAGAAAAAAACACCTTAGCAACATAAGCACATGGTCACAACATCTTACAACATTGAAGTCGAGACTTGCAATAGGGGAGGGGAATGGGGAAGTGGAGGTAGTCCTGCATAGACAAACAGTCATCCGGTCCTGCAGCCCGACGAGCGCTGTTCAACAGATGCGCCTGTTCATGCTGGGGGTATGAAGCAGCGAAGGCGTTGGATTGGGGGGAGGGTCCTTGGTGGGTGGGGGAGAGGAATAGAATAAGACAGTATACTGGACGAGACGAGAGAAGCAAGCAGGAAAGATAAGGGAAGGGAGAGGGACAGAAGTGCGTCCGCCTCTGCTGAGAGCTAGAATAGAAATGTCGTACGTGGAGTGGCAGTCGAGAAATCGAGGAACACAGGATTTGATAAGAAAATAAAAATAATAAAATATTTTTTTTAAAAAAAAGGGGGGGGGCAGGCAAGTAAACACGCAGTGACATTACAATGACCGGACTGGGGAAACAAACGGAAACATGGACTAAATACATTGCACTAGTGACAACCATCAGAAACAGCTGGCAAAACATGGGGGATCCACACAGGGTTAATGAGGGGGCGTAGCACATGGAAGGAGCGGATGATATCGTGGCATGACAGCGCGTATGCATAGTGGCACGGTTTCATTCACCCCACACACGAAGGCTCCACATTTTCTGCATTTATTTCGGTACATATGCATATGGAATTGAAAAACCGAAGACTGAAACTTTTCAGTATGAATATTTGTACCGTTACACTTGTAGTTAGTATATATGCAAAAGAAGCCCCATCTTTCTGCAAAATGCACAATGCTGTGAGTTTGGGTACAAACTCACAGCATTGTACCCAAACTGGAATTAGTACCATAGTCTGGGTTAGAGGTTACATAAACTAAAAGTCCCAAAATTTTCTAAATAAACTTGCTATTCACACCTATGTAGTACCTTCTCTGAGGGCACATGTTGTGTGTAATAATAATAATAACAACAACAACAATAATAATAATAATAATTTTTAAACAACTCATTCCATGAGGGCTCAGACATTTGATACATTCAAAGCTCAGCTGCACCAAAAATCAGCGTAATCAAAGGATCTTTGGCACAATAAAAGCAAATATTTTTTTAGAGAATCTGCTTCATTACAACTAAACAGAAGATAGTATCTCTATGGTAGATTCACTGTTTCTTGTATCAAATTCAGATATTTGTAATATTTTGCTTTTGTAAAATAAATAGTTTTTAAGTATCAAATAATCATTAGTATATCATCATATTCCTTTTTTTTGCTCTTGAAATACATCAACAAACTCACTTAGTATTGGTATTGACCAAATGTTTCAGTTTAAATTTTGATCTAGGTAATTCAGTTGATCTAAGTGCAATGTAATATAATTCATGAACAAATGTAATTTTACCAATCATGATCGAGCAATCCAAGCTATTTTCTGAATGGTTTTGCTTTTTATGGTAGTAAGCTTACTGTTTTTATAACTGTGAGGAAAAAAAATCTGTACTTGGAATTATGTGGATTTTTGTATAAATAGCTCTTAGAATATGATCTTAATAAACAGATTTTAAGGAATTTAAGGAATGCAGATAAAGATCTAATTAAATTTATGCAGAAACCCAGGCTCCACAAACCTTTTCCCCAACCAGTATCATGTTTATTGACCCAGCATACTCACACATACACATGGAATTTATTGCAGGTTGTCAGTGTCTCTCATGCATACAGTAGATGAAAACACAGTGAGACAAAACAAGACAATGGTTGATATATCAATTGGTTGATATATACACTCACCTAAAATATTATTAGGAACACCTGTTCAATTTCTCATTAATGCAATTATCTAATCAACCAATCACATGGCAGTTGTTTCAATGCATTTAGGGGTGTGGTCCTGG
>JAABNY020000040.1:15833432-15889585 GCA_015164015.2 Brevimyrus niger | reverse complement strand
TAGATAGATAGATAGATAGATAGATAGATAGATAGATAGATAGATAGATAGATAGATAGATAGATAGATAGATAGTTCTAGATTGTTTTAGTATGTGTGTGGGGGAGGCGTATGATGTCAAAGCTTTACTTCACTTTTGCTTCAGTGTCTGAAACAAAAATAACTGTTTGCTATTGCTCCCACTTGAATACCGTACATTCAACTTTGGTTCCATTCAGAGCATATGAGCGGAGCTGAGCCGGGGCGAGCGCGGAAGGATTTTGGACGGAGCTGGAGCGAGCGCATATTTGAATAAAACTGGAGCATCCCCTCATCTCTGGCTATGTCTCGCTCCGCGTTCGCTGAGGTCCCAACTCTCACACAACTGGCGTGACACGTAAGAAATCTTGCAGTAAATCTATATTCTACAAATCTATAATACAACGCAGATTGTTTTCTTTGTTGGGGCGAACGGTAAGTGATTTCATTGGAGCTGGAAAAGATCTACAGTGGTCGGGAGCTGGGCGGGAGGGTGTGCAGCTCCGTGTTCAAAGAGCGGAAATTCTCATCTCCACGGTCCACTCGCAGGCTGCGGTTCCGCTACACGTTTTAGCACACTGTCAACGCGCCGCCTACCCCGGCCCCCCCTCCCATTCAGTGCTTCCCACACACTTTGAAAAACACTCTCGTAAATGTAAAAGTAATGATCTTCACAGTTCTCTTACTTATTTTGGCATTATCACACATGAAACACGTGTTAAACGGAGGTGTAAAATTTCTGCACTTTTAACATTGAACTAATTAATAATGATGGATGTCACTTTGCTCATCCAGTTAGTTTTTTCGCAATATATCGTACACACGGAAAGGCAAATAGAGTATAGTCACCCCAAAAGCCTGTGGGGGTCAGGATTTAGTGTTTCACCAATAATCTTGAATGATAAAAAAAAACCCTCTAAATATGTTCAATTTATTCCTTTAAATAAGCTGCTTATAAATTCGAGCTAATTAAAACTCAGTAAATTCTATATAGCAGTATTCACTAACTTACCAATGGCCCAGAACTTCTTAAAATATAAATATAAAATCTCCAGTATGATGATGTTGATGTTACCTAAGAAATAAAACCATTCACAGAAAGACGTTTAATTTGAACAAAATGCAATGCAGGTCATATGTATGCTGGCCTGTTTGACATTTTATGGAACATTTAAAATCTTCACATCTGCCTATTATAAAAATGTTGTAGTTAAAGTTTTGAAGATACCCTGGTCTGTCGCCGGCAGGATTGCCGTTTCTCGTGTGGTTCAATATTTCTGTATTCACTTCCTATAGCGCAACACGTCATGGATAAACACAGCCATGTGATGGATGGGCTACAAAGCCCCCTTCAGTGCCATGTGCATTTTTCGGTCCCGATTAGAGAGGGTTTTTAGCGGATTGAGCACAGCGAGACATTTGTGCTGACGGAGACCATGGCCAGCACCGCAGCTTCTTGGGGACCGTTGCTTGTAATTTTACTGCAAATTGTCTTCATTTGCTCCGCACAAGTAAGTATTTTTGTATGTGCGCTTTCCCGTTCTTATTGCTGAGGTGTGACTTTAGGTCTTTGTAATACGTGTGTATGTCTGTAACATACTGTATATTCATATCAGTCGGTGCAATATCTGTATGTGTATTTGGGTCATCCATCTGTGCAATATGTGTAATTGTGTGCACTAACTGTTCTTACGTATTTCTGTTTTGTTATAGTATCTTTTGGACTGCTTTTTCTATTGCTTTTATTTATAGACTACAATTAAATTTCTCCGGTTTGGGATCAATAAAGTCTTATACACAATGAAACACCGCTCAAACTCTTGTGTGAGGAAAAGAGTAAGGTCCTTATATAATATGTTTATGGTTCTAGTTTTTATCCATACTTCCATCCATTCATCCTCTTTCTCCAGGTGAGGATCGCAGTCGTTCAGTAGGTAGCGTATACCCAGTAAACATGGAAAGTTCAACTAAAGCGAGCCTAAGGTTCTCCTATATGGTTCGTTCTACAAAAAAGCCTCTCGTAACGTTTTGAGAACGTTCACTTATTATGCAACACAACATTAACATGAATTATTAACATTAGCATTAATATTAGAATTCACTTACAGCCTGGGTCATATACAACTATAAAATTTTACTAGTGTTATTCTGATGCCTTTTTATGGGGTGTGAATCCATATAAATGTTATTGTACCTGTATGCGTCCCGAGTTACCGTTCATCTAGCTTCGGAAAGACATCACTCGCGATCAGTAATAGGCCTAATATACGCAAGCTTTATGGTATTGTTACATTTAATTTCACAGAGAAGCCCAGCAGCTCCGTGGGGTCCCCCTGGTCCTGCAGGCATTCCTGGAGTTGATGGAATAGACGTAAGAGTCCTGATATAGATCTCAGTACATCTACCTGCATGTATAGCAGTGTGACCACCTTACATTTAGCCTATATACCTGTTGTGTTTTTCAGGGAGAGAGGGGTCCAGTTGGCCCAGATGGCGGTCCTGTAAGAGAGCCGCACTTTCCAAACTAACCACTCACTGCAATCACGCCACTGCTGCTGTTTTTGCATGGTAAATAGTAATAAAATTAACAAAGTTGTAATTAATCCTGAACGCAGGGACCTGATGGTGATGCTGGGAAACGGGGGTCCGCAGGGTTGCCAGGGGAACCTGGAGCTGACGTAAGTAATACTATGCTGCATCTATGTAGCTGGGTATTTATTCTGGTAGTTTCTGAGGAAAGTTTCTCTAGATACTCCGGTTGCCTTTCACAGTCCAAAATATGGATATTTGGTAAATTGATGCTTAAGTATTTCCTGTGTGTGTGTCATTTGATGGACTGCAGTCTCATTCGTGATGCTCTCTGCCTTGTGGGGCCTTAAGCTTCATAGGATAAGTGACCTTGCCTGGATGAGCAGTTATGGGAGACGAATCCGTGACAGCAACGTGTGTACAGCAAGTACAACTGTAAAGGGCATTGTTGCTTGTACGCTGGAGAATAGTGTGTAGTTGAGAGAGTTTGGTGATAAATACTGTGCATAATACTTGTCTGCTATTAAACAATCATAAAAAAACATCCCAGACAGTATGTAGACCTATGCATATGTTCCGCATGAACATTGATTGTTCTTGTTGTGGCCTTTAATAACATTGCTGTGATGGTCTAAAGCTGGGCCAGGCTGTCGTGATACAATGCTAGTGTATTTACATGCTACAGTCACCTTTGTCAATATCGACGTGCAAGTCTGTCAATGAGTTGATTTGCAGAATTGCAGCTAGGCTGAGCTTCCAGTGAATCCCCAGTGACAAGTGCACTACTTAGTACTGTTATTTTAATGATGGAACAAACCGGCATACAGTTATCATACAATACCTGCGTGTTTGGAGGCTGCAACCGTACAACAACAAAAATACTTTGTGATGAAACAAAGCATTTTTAGACTATATAATCTCAGGGAAGTCTATATGCCTCGCATCTTTGTCAATTGTCTCTCTCAACTTAAATCTTGAACTAAAACTTAAAAGATCTTTAGCTAACCTAGTGAATAAAAGAACTTTATATATCACTGGATTGCTAAAAATGGGTCTAGGTAGTCAAGTGTGCAACATTGCTTATGAGAAACATTTGGTTCCGAAAAACGTTTTATCTAGATTGTGTGGAAATTATTTGGAATTTCGAAATGTGACATGGATCAGTCTGTCGTAATTTGCAAACTCTGCAAAGATGCCGTTTATACAGGGGGCAACACAACCATTTTTTTAAATCTATTATTGTTTGCATTTGTTGTAAGCTGAGTTCAGAAGTACAGTTATTGAATGTGATAAATGTTCATCTCCAATCAAAACTTTTGAAATTCTAATACAAAAAACACCGCTGCGATAGTGAGTTATAGTTTCTTTAATACATGTAGTATTTTTGCTTTAATAATTAAGTTTATTAGTATGGTACAAGGAGTTTTTCTTGTAATTACAGAATTGCTGGTTAAGTGCTACTTAATTAACTTTATTACATACAATGTAGTAATGTTGTGGATCGTAATTCTAAATTCCGTAATATGACATTGTGGCCATGTCGCTCATATCTGTAAATATAGTTCACTTAGGCTATATAATTTAATATACAACTTTTAACAGTAAAGTTGATAAGTAATGCAAAGTTAATGATAACATGTCACATCGGTGTTTAATCATTTACTCATATTTATTATGATTAATCAATGAACCATTTTAATTTAAGGGTTTAACTGGGCTAGCTGGAGATCCTGGTCTGCCTGGTCCTCCTGGAGAAAAGGTAAGTATTTGTTAATTAATATGTGAACTTGGTGCTGATTGGCTTGACCTTTGAAGGCTAAGATTATGTAGTTTAATTAGGTATGAGGAATGCCTGTGTACAGGCGTATAGTTGATCATGTTATAGATGGTATAACCTTTATTGCATTCCAAATAACCAGACAGGTAACTATGTTGTAATCAGTGCTGGTATTTGGATGAACAGATACATTTTTGGTCAGGGATGCTGTGATGCTGAACAAGAGAAAACGTTATCTTTAAATAATAGTAAATGTTATAACATTTGCCCGGGTTCAGCCATGTAAGGCTTTATTTCTGGCTGCACCCAGTCTAGGTCAATGCAGAGCACATTCACAGAAGTGATCACTGTGTAAACCCATGCTCCTCAGTCCGATCCTCAGCAACCCCAAAACCGCCCTGTTTTTGCCCCCGCCCTGCGAGTCCCCAAGGACCATAAGAACATAAGAAATTTACAAATGAGAGGAAGACATTCGCCCCATCAAGCTCGCTTTGGGAGAACTCAACTAGTAGCTCAGAGTTTTTAAAATCTTATCTAGCTCTGATTTAAAGGAACCCAGGGTTTTAGCTTTCGCTACACTAGCAGGAGGACTATTCCATACTTTAACTGCATGCTGTGTAAAGGACAGGTTTAGAAACACTGGTATAAAAAGTGTTATGTGTGTAGAGTATACACTATCAATACAATATAAGCTTTACACAACTGCGGATTGCTGTATTGCCTGATTTATTTATTTTTTGATGCTTTGTAGGGTGAAGTGGGAAAAGTTGGGCCCCGCGGAGCCGCAGTGAGTATATTGTAAATTACGAAATTATGAAACATTCCTGAGATGTCAGCCATGTTTACTCATCTTCCATTATTCTGAAAGGCCAGTCATTCGGAGTTTTATTCATATTATGTAACCCCTTTGCTTATGGACCAGAGAGCAAGTTTACTTCTTCACCATCCACAGTGCTTGCGCTGATGGGGACCCCTTGACTTTTCTGAAAAGAACACTAGTTGTCCACAGCAGAAAATATACTTTTAGTATACTGCACCATTTATGTGCCATTATATGGATTACCTGGGTGGGTTGCTTTTCACTATGGGTGAAAAATGGAGAACGGAGAAATGGTCTGGTCTTCATTAAGCCCCTATTCACTCCTCATGAATAAAGCATTTGAATTCTTTCACTCCTCCTGGTGAGAATATTGCACTCTCTTTTACCAGGAAAAGCTGTGTTATTCCAGGTTTAGGACAGAACCTGCATTGTCCCTCCATAAGTTGAGGCTCGGGCACCAGGCAGAGTGGAAAACTGGGGTCCCTATATTAGGAACACTCACTCCATCTGGGCTGCCTTGAAAAACACAGAGCACAAGCTGGTTTTGTTGAAGTTCGATTCCCCATGCAGTCACAGAACCCTAACGGCACCCAGCCCTTTCAGTACCTTAGACTGAATACCAGCCACTCTGACCGCTTTACAAGCTCAGAAAAGCTGGAGTGATGGACTCACTTGACTCTGGGGATTTTTTTTTCCGATAAGCTTTATTTCTGCATCTTGGCCTTCTTTCTACCTCTTTGGTGTAAAGCATCTATCCCCACCTTGAACACAGATGGCTTCTGGTGTACTGAATAGTTTTGCCCATGCTTTCCAAGAATACCACTAAATGTATTTATGCTGCAACTTATACCTGAAACTTTCACAACTGAAGACCATAACTAGGGGTCCATTAACTTGGTCAAAGGCCCCTGGGCTGTTTTCTATGGTGTTGCAGTTGTCAACCTGGGAGGGGGAGGTTATTAGATTTAATACTGGTTTGGGGGGGTGGATTAAATTGTATCTTGGTTCAGTCGCAAAAATACAATATTGTTTCAAAACAGAACACAGCACTTTATTTTTTTATGGGATTATCTTGTAAAGTACTGGATGGTTGGCAGCTCTAGGTTTTATAATGTAAAAATGTAATGTTAAAACATTTATAAACTGTTTAAAAAGGTTAGTTGAGGCTGATTTTTTTAGCGGAGACCCCTGAGATTCAGCTCAGGTAAGTGCTTGTTATCAAGTGAACCTGACCCTAAAACACTTGGGGTGTTTCTCAATATCAAGATCGTACTTGTAGTCTTGGTAAGATTAGTCTTATTAACTTTCCTCCCAAGAACAAACTTGGGCAGCAATGAATCATGGGATTGATCTAGTTTAGAGAGGATGTAACTGATGTATCCTTGATATTTGGAGTGGGGCAAGAATGACACTGGGGATTTTTAATCTCCACTCTACTGCTGCTCTCAGTATTGGAACTGGTCTTCAGCAATAGAAGATGATGTAAAATGGGTACACAAGAACACAAGTATGGTCAAGTATGCATATTGAGAATACAGGCCTTGGAATACAGGCTTAAGGTTTTACTCAGAAGGCAATAGGCAATTTTCTGGGCTTAGAAATTGATGATGCTGTGATATTTTGCCTGGCTCACATGTTTTGAGATCCTTTTTGTCTTTGCTGTAAAAGTGTCCCTGAGATATTTAGGATGCTTTGACCTGATACATGTTTAGTTTAATCATATTAATATGCCAGCATGAGTTTACTCAGAAGAGTAAATGCTATCTTTAATATATTCAGACAGGTTCTTACAGTTCAGAATGGCCATATTAAAGTTAATTAACATAAATAATTTAAATATGATTTTATCTACATTTGATTTACAATTAATTTCTCTTTAATTTTAGGGTTCTGGACGTGATGGGCCCCCTGTAAGTATCTTACAAGTGACCCTGTTGTATAATATTTTGTATTTGGTGCCAATGGTTAACACAATTGTGAGCTATATGTGTAAACTTGTGTGTGTTTCTCTTTTCTAAGGGGCCGCCTGGGGGAGCTGGACTGCCGGGTGAAGTGGGTAAAGTCGGGCTCCCAGTGAGTACTGTTTGGTCAATTTTAATTAGTTAACTAAATGAACAATATGTAAATAAATCAGTATGTGTATCATCCTTAGCTAAATAATATGTAAATTAATAAGTGCATGCAGTATGTTTGGCTACATGAACAGTATGTAATGAGGTGTGTGACGCACACAGGGGGCCATGGGAATGAGAGGGCCCCCCGGACCCCCCGGACCCCCTGGGCCCAGAGTGAGTATCACACTTTAATGTGTTTTACTTCTGAACTGGAACATTGAATGTGACACTATAAGACACACTTAAGCCCTTTTTTTCTGGCCTTTTGAATGGAGCTGTAAAATGTACCTGGGAGGTATATGTCAAATGTACCTGGGAGGTATATGTCAAATGTACCTGAGTGGTATATGTCAAATGTACCTGGGAGGTATATGTCAAATGTACCTGGGAGGTATATGTCAAATGTACCTGGGTGGTATATGTCAAATGTACCTGGGAGGTATATGTCAAATGTACCTGGGTGGTATATGTCAAATGTACCTGGGAGGTATATGTCACGTTGTGCGGCTTGTAGGAGGTGAGCTTACGTGCTGCTTTCCTTTCTGCCATCAAAAATGCATCACTTTCCACTTTTTTTTTTAGCAATGATGATTTCATCTGACTGGAAATTGTTTCCCATAATAGTTATTATTAATAATTATTAATAGTTATTAATTATATTATCCCTACTCAACTAAACTAATATTTATACATTTTCTTAGTAATTGTTTAGAGAGAAAAAACCCCGATATCATCCTCATGGCATTCGCTGGTCTAGGCTGTGTGAATCAGTATCACTGCAACCTGTTGTGTCTGACATTCACAGAATATGCTGATTGATTTGGATTACAAGGCTTACAATTACTTCAGACTTGGAATAAAGTAAAAGTAAATAAATTAAATGAAATGGTGTTCTAACAATAGAACAGAACGCTATTAAAATTTCAAGCTTACACAAATGTTAATACGCTGTCGTGTGTTTGACACACATCCATACATTAAGTGGTTAATTTTGATCAAGTTCATTAACTTAATACCTTCATTTTACCTTCACTTTGACCTTTTAAACATAAAAATCCTAATGACAAAATGATTCTTGATTTATATTTTTTCTAAAAACTAAAATCAATATGAATAAATTATAGATTAAATAATATTAAATAAAATAGTTAAAATAAATTAAAATGCTAAGTAATAAATCATCAAATATTTACATGTATTTATGAACTAAACACAGTCAAACAAAACGAGACGGGGGTGACGGACCTTCCCATGGGCAAACCCCCCCCCCCCCGATCTGAGACCCTTCCTTTGGCCCAGCTCTTTAGATTCGAGTTAGATTAATTGTACCAGCTTTTTCAGAAGAGACTAAGAACCAAACATTTGCAGCGTATCATAATTATCAATATAGTCAGCAGATGCTTGAGAGAATGTAATGGACATCATGTTAGAGAAAAGCCTGTGATTGGCTGTGATTGGCTGGGGGGTGGCATTAGGGTATGGTCATATTAAATGGGATTGAGAACAAGAAATCCAGTCTTATGGGAATAATAAGTTCAAGTGAAATTTAGGAATGTGCTCATGGCCTGACTCTGTCTTGCCTAAGAATATCCATATACCCTCCCGTCATCATAGACGGAATTATGCTAAATTTGCCCAAATACACTGAAATATATCGCAAGGCAAATAATCTCTTATTGATCTGTTTTCTCTTTATTTAGGGTGCCGTAGGAGTGCATGTTGGGAGTGCAGCACGGGTAGGATTCTGATTCATATGGAGATCTTCAGCTCTACATGCATTCAACGCACTAATCTGTGACAATAATGCAGACCTTTCTGATCCTGTAGTGTCCAAACTCCTGCCCTCTTGGCCTGTCCGGGCATCCTGGCCTTCCAGGTATGAAGGTATGTTCCTGTGCTATTTCACACATAATCTGCTCAGTAACACATTGTCTTGCCATAACGCCTGAAAAGCCTTTAAATGTCATGCATCAATACATATTTAAAAACCAATATTAATATATCTGGTTCGGTTTGAAAAATAAACTCTCTGAAATGTGCTTTTGGAACAGGGCCACAAAGGCGCGAAAGGGGAATCCGGCGAGCCTGGAAAACAAGGGCACAAGGTAAATTAAATTAAATCATGCTTTTTAATATCCGCAGTCATGTTAACAATTATTATAATGATAGTGAGTGCATTTTGTAGTAAATTATTCTAATGAAATACAATGATATTAATATTATTGAGGGATTGTGGCTATGAAAAGGTAGCAGGTATCATGCACAAATGCTATCATTCTGGGTGGCTGCGTCACTCATCTTAATCTCTGGAAAATGCTTCAGGGTGAAGAAGGAGAGGAGGGACCCCCTGGTGAAGTTGGACAACAAGGCCCAATAGTATATAACCCTGTTCACCTTCATAATCACTCAGAGATTTAGCACTGCAATGCTGTAAGAATGTCCAGGTAGCTGTTCACCTCAGTCTGACTAAAGTCTGTAGGAGCAGATTCATTTCATTTGGATGTTCTCTCTTCTTTTAGGGACCACCAGGGATGCGAGGAATCACAGGGATTCTGGGTGGAAAAGGGGAAAAGGTACCGGTGTCTGGTCTTCCTGCCTCCAGACTTGTGTTTGTGCTGGGCTTGAATGCAGAGAAGCAGCATCGCAACTGTAAATACCAAGTGGGAGAGTTTAAAGTGTATTTACAGCACAGCATTAAATTGCATTTAAAATATTCAGACATTCATGAGAACTGTGGGAAATGCTAATGAATTGAATGCCACACTTAGCATTGTTGTTTCATACCACTGAGACGTGGGTTTGAGCCTCTGTCTTGTTTCTATGTGCGTGGATCCCTTCATAATATGGTCTCCGCCAGAGTCTCCTGGTTTCCCCCACTGGTGACCTGGAGTTGATAAATTGCCGTTGGTTGTGAATTTCTCTGTGTGTGTCCTGTCATGGGCTGGCGCCAGAGGCGGACATTTCAGGTCCAGAAAGTAAAAATCCAAACCAGGATTTTGTTTCAACCAACCTGTTGACTATAAAGAGTCAGAATCACAGTTGTTTCAACAACTGGTTGGTTGAAAAAAAATCCTGGAATGTCCACCTCTGGCTGGCACCCTGTCCTGGGTTATTCCCTGCCATTTCCCTTTAGGATCTATCATCAGCATGCATATATCAGGTGGGTATGGAGAATGGATGGATGTGAAAACACGCTTGTTGTTTTTTCTGGCAGGGGGCTCGTGGCCCTAGTGGGAATCCCGGCCCTCAAGGCATCCAGGGGTCCATGGTGAGTGATTTCCTTTATGAAAAACCAAAAGTGATGTGTCCGTATGGAATATAAATATAAGTTGTTGGAAAGTTAATCAAACATTATGCTTATGAAGCTGTGGTTTACATCGCTTTTGAACAAACAATGATTTTTTAAAATTCAGTTATTTCTGATAGACTGTTAAAGAAATTGGAAATTTCCAGAATCACCTCTGACTTATGGTCTCTAAGCATGCTGTATGTTCTAAAAGTATTGTATACCCTCAAGTAATTATATTTCAATACTATATACAAAATTAAGGATACAATATAGTTATGCAGCTTCTGTAAATTAAAATGGATACACGTACACGGTTTTATTGTTTTAGGGTGATCAAGGACAGAGAGGCATGGTTGGAGAGATTGGGCCGAAAGGCAGCCGCGTAAGTACCAAAATTGACCCAGTACAAGGTGCACATATACTAAGTGTTATTATCACTTATAATGTATATTGTAATTATGCACACCCTGCTGAGCTGTCAGCTTGAAATCATTCCACTGCAGTTTTTTGAACACTTCTTTGGCAATGATATTGAGAATGTTATGAAGAGACGGTGCAGGTACCGAGGGCAGTAACCAGGTGTGCCCTCAGGTGTATGTTGCAGGTGTAGTATGGATATGACACATTTGTGTGCCACTGTCACAATGTGAGAAATGCCGATTTGAATCAAGGCGCACCACAAAATGTAGCAATGGCCATTGTTAAAACTGGGAAAAGGCCCAACATTTCCTAAACATATTACTGTCAGATCACAAGTGGACAGCACTAAATACAGACACTCTTCACCTAATGATCTACTGTTTAACGAACACCCGGTTGTATATATCGCTTGCAGTAATTGACCTTTATTTCGATATGCCATATGAGTTTCCACTGAACATTCCACTTTTATTTCGGTATGTTGTCTGTAGTTTGATGGATACGCTTTGTATTATGGGATAGGGAACTTCCAATAGCATGTAAAACAGCCGTATGCAAGCTTGAAGTTTTCCTATGTCTTATACTTTTCTTATGTCTTTGAAAGCAATGGCTGTAAGTTTTGCTTACTTTGTTTCATATCTTAGTTAATATGTATAAGTGAATTATTTTATATGTGCTGTTTTAGTTCAGTAAGGAAGCTAACAGTGATTCACTGAATTGCAGTGATGCTAATTTGCGATACATTTCTATACTGTATATGTGAGCATATCATTTATTTGTAATTTCATATATGATTAACGGTAGCTCTTATTGGACAGCTTGTTTTCTGTGTTTTGTTTATTACAGTTTCACACATAGATTTTCACCTGTCATGTATCATGGGAATATCACAATGTACATTACAGTATTCAGTGCACAACTGTATAAACATTTATAAATATACTGAAAATACCAGCAGAGTGCAAATGGTGAGCTGGACACCTTGGAGACGCATGATAGACACAGATGAAAGCTGTGATGTGTCGACTGTCTACTTGTGATCCAATTGCCCAGGATGCATTTTAAAAGTGTAAACAGGGCCAAAGACTCTAAATTTGTTTAAATTTGATAAGGAACCACTCAAGATGGAAACTATGAGGGATATAACATGACAGCATTTCAGCGGATTGAATACCAGACATGCTGCTGTGTTTTGAATCACCTACACTAAAACATCTTGACCTGATGTAAACTAAGGGGGGTGTAGTGGGGAGAAAATTACTGGAAAAGCTGAGTTAGGTGTTCTCTATGTAGGATGATCTAGTTTCTACATAGAGGACTGCTCCAGGGACATCATAGGCATTCTCCTGTATTCCTTCCTGATCTGGAATAACAAAGAAGAGAAAACACATCTTTCTTAATAATGACTGGGGCTATTATGTAAAACGTTGGATTAGGCTAGTTGTGAGATGAAAAATACTTGGAGTTAACCTGCATATTCTGAGAGATATGGTTTAACCAACATGTTATACAAAGCCAATCTACAAGATCAAGATGTTAGCTACAATTGGCCAACAAAGGATAGCTGGTCATCTATCGTTAATCCTTTGTTATGAGCAAGCTGATCCAAGCCGTACACTGATGCCGTGATGAAAGGTAGGGAAGACAATATGGTTCTTGGGGAGGTTCGTCCTTTAGGTTTCTTTTCTCCAGTGGTTTCTTCTGGAGGGAAGGTCAGGTAGTGTTGGATGCCACCTGCATAGCAATAGTAGGATCTAACTTTGGGGCCATATTGGTGTAAATCCAGGAGATTATTCAGTGTGAGAAGATCAGATTGAGGACAATATTCTCCGAAGTGTTATACAGAAATTAGTGGAAAAAGACTGGTCTGTAGTTTGACTTGTGATTGGTCCAGTATGTTTTGTAAAAAATGAGCGACTGAAGCCTGCTGAAATATAGTGAGGAATGTACCAATGATGACTGACATGAGAGTGTACTGTAAGTACAGGACTGAGTGTGAGAGTGACGGTATGAAGGACATGCATGTGGATGGGGTCCGGAGTACTGGGAATGTACTTCACTAGATGACTGTAACTGCCTTTTGCAGCAGTGATGATTAAAGAAGTAGATCATTCTATGTTAATATCCTCAGGAGATAAAACATCAGGGGAGAGAAAAACCAGGCATCTCCTATTAGAATGATTGGCAACACTTTACTTGAAGCATTCTACATAAGGGTGACATGTAACTGTCATAAGAATGACATGACACATGTCATGCACATTAATGACACATTATTGATGTTTATGACTGTTGTCATACTGTGTCATTTGGTCGTTCTTACGACGGTTACATGTCACTCTTATGTAGACTGCTTCAAGTAAAGTGTTACCGAATGATCTTATGAGGCATTTTTTGTCATCTCAGTGTCCAAGAATCTTTGTAAATTGACAGTCTGCTGCATCTGAAAAGAGAGATGTGTGTAGTGCTGACTGCTTTTCTGCATTCGCTGATTCATAAGCAACATTCTTGGTCTTACTTCTAACTTTAACTACATATTTGCATGTTTAAATTACTGAAATGATTGGAGCCTGCTAAATAATCCGAGGCACACATAGATGAACTCACACCAAAGGGCCCTCACGGCCTTATGAATGCTTTCATCTCTTACATTTTTGTCCTTGTAAGAAATTGCCTCTTTTATGTCCCGGTGTGGTTCACATTGATAAAGCTGCTTTGCAGTTTGACTTCAAGCTTCATAGTTTAATGTCACTAATAAAAATGCCATAATTGATTTCTGCTTTTCCCCTATTTTTATTATTATTATTTATTTTTCAATGCTTGGAACTCGTATTAAAAATTAGGTTTGAAAGGACAAAAACAAACTTGTAGTTTTCCTATATTGAAAACCTGTTAACAAATATTTGCTCTTGGTTACTTCTGGTTAGAAAGTAAGCCGGCTTGCTTACTTAATCAAAGGCACATATTTGATTACAAAGTATTAAAATATGTAGATCGGTGTGAAAGTTTATTATTGTACGTACTGTATATATGTTCATTTATAGTGATTGTACCACAAAATGCTCTCTACCATGAAATTCAAAGCCTTCAGACCTGAGTGCAACAAAATAATAAAGAAGAACAATTGTCTACCAAAAACATGTTAAATTGATATTTTTTAACCTATATTGATTTGTGTCAATCCAAGAGCTGTTTGTCCAGATATAGTTACATAACTGAGTCCCCCAGAGGACACTGGCGTTGTGTCCCAGACAGAGGTGGGGATAACTAACTGAAAGCACTAGCTTTGATAAGCACCAATCCACTAACTCCCAAGTTTAATTTAATATCACTGAACTGGCAAACCACAAAAAAATGTAGTTGAAGCTAATGATAACCACTAACCTTTATTATTAGCATTTAGCTTTGGTTTTTGGCTCTGAAACCCTAAAAAAACTACTCTGCAGAGGTAAACTTTTAAGCTTATTGGTATCATAATGATGTATTTTAGATTTAATAATATTGTTGAATTTCCTGAAGAATGTGCAGGTTATATACATCACATTTTTGCTTACAGTTGCTATGTGAAGTCAGTTTTAAAGCAATGTAAAATGTACCTTTCTAAGTACTAATATTTAGTGAGGAGTATTACTATTTAGTGTACTGATTAATTAGCAATCAGTGTTAATGAATAAAGTAACTCTATGCACACTGATAATACTGAATGTTTATTCTGGGATGGCTGCACTATGAATCTCAATTGGTAAATTTATGTTTTTTGTGTGTTTAAACTCATTATGTTATTGGTACTGATGCATTTTATTTCCTTGATGTTTTGTCCTGCCTTAATGCAGAGGCACAGTCTTCCAGTAAACTGTGTCTGTTTGAATGTCCTGCAGTGGACCATAGACCAGCCAGCAGTTATACTTTTGCTTCTGTTGCTATGTATTCGTTTATTTAAAATGAATGTCTGTTTTGTGCATGTTATTGTCTTACAGGTTATAGGTAAAGATCAGTCCTATTTAGATAATTCACCCCTGTGCCTTTCTGCCTGCCCTGGCCTGCCTGTTTGAGGATGCTTAACTCCTCTGGGTGTTACCTGCCAGCCCTGGCCTGCCTGTTTGAGGATGTTTAACTCCTCTGGGTGTTACCTGCCAGCCCTGGCCTGCCTGTTTGAGGATGTTTAACTCCTCTGGGTGTTACATGCCAGCCCTGGCCTGCCTGTTTGAGGATGTTTAACTCCTCTGGGTGTTACCTGCCAGCCCTGGCTTGCTTGTTTGAGGATGTTTAACTCCTCTGGTGTTACTCTCTGCAGGGGGCTCCAGGTCCACAGGGACTCAGCGGGCTTTCTGGTCCCAAGGGAGAGAGCGTAAGCATTTGTTTTTTAACTTTTAAAATGTATAATCAATGCATTTAACTTGAACTTGTACTCTAGAGTAAATTTCAGTCATTCGTCACCATGGATTCATGCAGTGATTCTGCTTAATGCTTATCTGATTATGCCAGATGTTACAGTCAGTCATTCTGCTGCCACTAAGCTGTACTCACCTGAGGGTATGAGGACACAAAGCTTTGACTTTAGCATTTTGTCTAAGCTGTGGTGTAGCATTTGTGAAAACAGTTTAAATCTGTACTTTTGTGTTCTTTTAGACTGGGGGGGGATCTTATCCGCAAAGGGTCGGTGTGTATGCAGGTTTTCGCTGCAACTCCCTAATTAGATTACTAATTATAGAGGACTGACTGGCTGAAGAGTCCTCACACCTGGGTTTGAACAGCTGATCTACAGGTTATCCCAAAAACCTGCATACACACCGGCCCTTTGTGGATAAGACTTTCCACCCCTGTTTTAAACCATTGTCCCAGTTTTTTATTTTTTGGTTTTTGTACAATATTGATCTAAAAATTAGGTTCGTGACTTTGAACTGTGTCAGTGCCGATATTTAAAAATGCTGAATTACTGCAGTCTGTTTTAGTAGTCTGTAGTCTGATGCTTTGTATGATTATCACAGGTCAAGGCTGATGCAACAAGAAGTTGTATAACTGAATGGATAGAATTTGCTGTAGTAATGTACAGTACATAGAGTATACTCACAAAAGTACCATCTTATAGGTGCTGCTGGTTTGTCAGTGCCTCAGAACTACTGATAAAAATAAATTAATTTAGCATCTGGTTTCAATTATACAGAAGCAGCTAACTTTAAAGTTACAGTGTCAGATAGATGTATCAATGGGAATGTCATTATTATTATTATTGCTGTTGTTGTCATGGCTGTTCCTGATGGTGTTTAATGCAAAAGGACTTTGAAAAGAAGTTGAAAGGTTACAAAGTACAATTCTGTTGTCAGGATTTCTTCAACAAAAGAACATACCTTTACACAAAGGCCTTTATTCTTTATATTATTTCTATTTTATCAGGGATTAGCTGGAGTGGATGGTCACGATGGAATTCCTGGATTGCCAGCAGTTAAGGTCCGATGCTTATATGACTGAACCAATCAGCGTGTTGCATTGCATAACGGAAAGCAGAAACGTGACCTGAAAGTCCAAGCTTTGCTCTCTGCCTTCCTCGTCGTTTTAGGGGGCATCGGGGAAAGCTGGAGCTCCTGGAGATGCAGGGATTCAAGGATTTCCTGTAAGTATCACTGATGACTGGATTCATTGCATATGTGTATTGCTATATATTGGATTCTACACAGAAAAGGTTTGCATGAATGTCATTTGCTGCCTTGCCTTGACAATAGCTAGCATTTGACAATAGCTAGCATTTGACAATAGCTAGCATAATGTGTTAGCATTTTGTGTAACACATTTCACTGTTACTTATATTATTTGACTCTTGAATAGTACCTGTTTAATGTTGATAAAATATAGCTGCATTGAGAAAATGAGCTTGAACTTGAATTTATTAATCAAATTTTCAAAAAAGAACCCGAAATACAATACTTTTAATAAAAGAAAGAGAGTAAACTCTGAATATTGCTGGTGTAGATGTCTTTTGAATTCCACTGAGCAGACAATTTTTCATCATTTGTTTTCTGTAGGGATTGCCTGGGGCCCCAGGTCTAGCGGGTGTTAGTGGTGAGAAGGTAAGGAGTTAAAATATGAGGGGTCTTAAATGGTGAGGGAATGCCTTAAATCCTTAAAGTAAATATCAACCATTACCTAGCTGGCTTTCAGTTAAGATAAATGGATAAAGAAACAGTCATTCACAAGAGCTTCACACTGGAGCAGACAGAAAACAGAACTGTGGAACTTTCGAATGGGAATGGACTTTGAAAATGGGATTTCCTGTCTCTGTGAGCAGCAGTGAGAGGGAAACAACAATGCACAAATAGCAACTTAAAATAGATAATATGTGGCTGGGAAATACAGTACAATATAGTTAGGGAATAGCATCTCACCTGGGGGGAAGAAGGTACCAAGCTCATTGGTTTATACATGGACCAGAGGAACCAATCAGCATGATTGGCACTTCCTGCCAGTGTGGTTACACCCCATTTTTCTCAGAACCATTTCCATATCACGGTGGCATTCTGCTGATTGTGTTTATAGGATTAGTTCAGTGTTAATATGTGGACCTATTGTTTGATGTTACCTATGATTATTGACAGTTCAGAATCAGATGACTCAGTGGGTCTCACGCCACCAGGCTTGGGGGTTTGAATCCTACTTCTGCTCTGCATGTGTAGTTTGCATGTTTTCCCAGGTCATGGTTAAGAAGTACTGTGCATATGCCCTATGATAGATTAGCATCCTCTGTAGGGTGTGCCCCCAGAGCATTATGGGAAATGCAGTACAAAATTGACTGTAATTTTTTACATTTAAAACTGATTAGAAAAAAAGCATAAATGTTATCACTCAAAAACTCCAGTGTCAGATAGAGATTTTAAAATAGTAGACCAAAATTACTTGTTTTTTTTACTGGTTTTATACTAGGGTAACTCTGGTGACCCTGGTCTTAGTGGAAGAATGGGATCTCCTGGTAAAGTGGTGAGTTGAAGCAAATTTACTTTTAAATAATATTATTTGTAATGTTTGCTTGTGCTCTACCATTGGCCAGCGGTCCAATGCACTGATAATTAAATTGTATTTTATAACAGGGAGAGCGTGGAGAGCAAGGGGAGGTGGGAGCAGTAGGACCCAGAGGTGGCCCGGTGAGTATGACTTCCCCTGCCCCCTCCCCAAAGGGCGCACAACTACTAATTTAGCACAGTCTTTGGCAGCACATTCATCTGTTTTAAGCTCTACCTCTCTAGCGAATCAGTATCAGAAAAGGGAGATGGATCTTCGCGCCGTTTTCTTCTTGTTACTTTGCAAGTTTACTTGGCAGTGAACAATCCATAGACTGCAGTGTGGAAGGAAAGCCGGCCAGCGTGAATATCAAGGTGGAGCAGTTCATTACAGTTGCAGTGGCGGCAACTTGTCTATTCTGAAAACTGCGGCTAAAAATGCAAATAACACGCATGTTGCTTTCATTTAAATGATCATATAATGTTGTTTTCTCAAATGTAACTTCTGGAAATTCTGTCTTCATGGGGGCCCCAGGCGGCTGCTTACCCCTGCCTTATGGTAAGCCCTACCCTGGGGCTGAGCTGTGGTCGGAGCAGCCCAGCCTTGCTGTCCTCCCCATCTTGTTTTTCTGAGTGATAGGCCACCTAGCTCGCAAGCTAGAATCAGGACCTTCCACTCTGACAAGGTTGATTGACTCACACATTAAGTGTATCATTGAGGTTATGTGCAAATGAGCGATAGAAAAACATCGCACAAATGTCACCATTCCGATTTTTTGTTTTTGTACGGGCACCCTGTGCCACCTCCTATGTCACCCACACCTAAATCTGCCAGTGAGTTGCCACCTGCGTGGGAATTGACGTCAGGGTTGTAGCGAAGACAGAAGATAAATGTATTAATATAATAACTGACATGCATACATACAGTACCACTCAAAAGTTTGGATACACCCACACAGAGAGAGGTCTAATTGTACAATTTTCTAAATTTAAAATTTATAGACATCAAAACTATTAATTAACACATAAGGGTTATGCACTGACAACAAAAGTATTAAAAAATTAATAATTTGTTGGGGGGATTCAAACATCTGTGGGTTTGGATTCAGAAGGTTCAAAATCCCTGAGTTGGCAGAGTGATCCCACCATTGGGCCCTTGAGCAAGACCCTCAATCCCCCTCCTGTCTCCTCTATGCCAGTTCCATGAGGTGGTCTCCAGGATGCTTTTCCAGCTGTCCTGAAGGAGGTTCCCTATATATGTTGAGCACTCATTGGTTGCTTTTCCTGAGCTCCCTCGTCAAACTCATCCAAAAGCATTTCTGTTGTTGAGTGCAGGTGGCCAGCTCATGTGATGTGGCACTTTGTAGGTAGCTTGTTGTGTCCAAACTTTTGACTGATACTATATATTAATACATTAACTGACATGCATATACGTAATAACGCAGGAACTGACATGCATACATATTTTGGTAATATAAAAACTTTTCAGTGTTCTCTGGTTCATCTTCCTGTTGCTGATATGGACTTGCCATTACACTATGAGCAGCTGGGGTAGATTTTGTACATTTAAAATTCCTAAACCACTGTATAAGCCTAGCCTTATCAATGGTACACTATACAAAAACATTACACATAGGAGAATTGTACAAGAAATCTATGGATTCATTACCTATTTCCCCAAGCATAATGTTTTCTCTGGACGTTTTAGCTTGCTGTTGATATAAAATCCTCATATTATCTCTCATTGAACATGTTCACAGAGCTGAGCAGGTGGTTTTATACAAACTCTGCACCCTTTTTGCCTTTAGGAGAACCTTTTGTAGCCCTCATGTTTACACAGTCAGGAAAAGCACAGGCTACTTTCATAATCTCTCTGCGGAAGTGAGCACGATGAGCAGCTGAACGCTACGCTAGCATTTGCTTATTAAGCTGCCTCTGGGTAGGGCCTGGCACATACAACTATGGACAAAAAGCATTGGAGCACCTGACCATTACACCTACAGGAAGTTTTATGACATATGCCCCCCCGCCCGTTTGTAGCTATAACAGCTGGCACTATTCTGGGGAGGCTTTCCACAAGATTTCGGAGTGTGTCTGTGGGAATTTTTGCCCGTTCATCCAGAACAGCATTTTGAGGTCAGACTCACATCAGGAAGTGTTGCATGGGGTGCTGCAAAGCACGTCGTCACTGGACTCTGGAGGAGCGGAAATGTGTTCTGTGGTGTGATGAAGCACCTTCTCTGTCTGGCAGTCTGATGGATGAGTCTGGCTTTGGCAGATGTCAGGAGAATGTTATTTGCCACACTGCATTGTGCCTTCTCTAAAGATTTGTGGATTTGTGCACAGCCGTGATGCTTGTCTAGGGCACCACATCAGCTTGGACTGGTACTTATGAGCACCAAACCATACTGTCCTAATCACGTCTCAGACTTTTATATGAAATTAACACAAATTATAAGCAGGCAAAGGAAGCATCATTGTGCAGAAAGGTTGGACACAAACCCAAATGAGTGTCAGTTGGCCTCCCCTCCCCCTCCTCCCACTGCCAAGCATAATAATATAAGCATAAGATAATCATGTACAGGAAATACGTGGTATGTTAAGGAATTACTTTTTATTTAGTCATAGCAATCTAATAATATAGACAAAATGTATACAATACAATATAACTGCCTTTATAGATTACATTTAGAAATTCCAACTATACTAAATTTCACAACAGAATTTGGAGTATATGTTAAGCTTCTTATATTGCAGATATAGTTTATTAATGTGAGTTGGTTCAATTAAATTGTTAAAGGTATTTTATATAGCGATCACTGTTTTTAAACATACTGGGTGGGGCCAGCTGGGGGGCTTGGAGGAATTCTCTGTGGGCCACTTGGCTGCTGTGCCGGTCAGAAACAAAATTACTCAACGTTTAAATCTGAGATGAAAACAGAACTATTTCATATTTAAAATTCTTCAACAACGCTGTAGAATGTTACCCAGGAAGTTTTCTCAGACATGCAATAGACCACTATTGCTCTGCATAGAAAAACACGTAAATTTGCTGACGTGTCTGTCTGGTTGCTTGAGGGCAGTTTGCCGGTGCCAAGGTGCCACAAGCTTCTTACTAATAACTGGATGGTAGAAAGATACCAGGAGGAGCTGAAAAGCCACAGAGATGAAACAGTTAAATATGCCCTCTGTGATTTACTGACATTTCAAGAAGAAACTAATAAATTTATCGGGAACTGTGGTATCATTTATAAAGTTACCTCAGAACGAAGACAAAATGGGCTGGAATTGGGCATTAAACTCCCAGGCTGAAAATTAGTCCACCTCTGTGCCTGTGTGGGTGAAAGACATTGCATTTATTGTTAAGAATGTTGTATTGTTCCATTATTGGTTTGTATTTGTTTGAAAATTAATCTCCCAAAAATGTCATTATATGAATAAAACTGGATTCTAAATTAATTTCAGATACTAAGAAGTTTGGTAACTTTTCCAGGGTTGGAGAGGAGAGCCGGGCCCAGCGGGACCACAGGGAGCGCCGGGTCCCAGGGTAAGATCAGAGGGCTAGCTGGCGCATGTTCCAGTTTTCAAGTAGGCATTGCATCACTCGATTACTGACTGCATACAGCAAGGGTGGTGAACCTGATCCATGGAGAGCTGCTGTGCGTGTGGGTTTTTGAGGCGACTTCTCAATCAGTTAGTAACAGTGGGTCCTCAGGACTGGAGCTGAGATCCACTGGTTTATTATTATCTGATTAGAGGTCAGCCCAAAAACCTGCACTCACAGTGGCTCTCCATTCAGGCTTGTCACCCCCGGAATACAACTATCAAGGAAGCAATTTTAAACATTGTGTTAAGGAAGTGTTTCTGTGTCCACTCTAGAATGACCCATTATCTATGTCTATTACATGTAAGACAGTAATGCCTGGAATACACATTCTTCATGAAACAAACTTAGTAAGGCCTTATACCATTTTTATAAACGCATCTGGTGATGGTATAAATAAAAAGCCACTTTGAGATTTAGCTTAAATATTGGAATTTACTGGAGTGGACTGGGCATGAAGGAACTCTTGTTCTGAGCTGTACGTATGCGGTAAGGGGATATTCTTGCCTGGGACTGTGCCCTGAAAGAGTTCCCTGTTCCTGAGGAATGTCTGGAGTAGCTCAACGGGAAATTATTTTATGCCTCCTTTACACACTAGTGGGTTCAGCTTCAACAAGAAGGCAGAGTGAATTCAAAACCTCAATCGGTGAAGTACTTTGACACTCTGAGCGCTGATCGGACCTTTCCTCTTTTCTCCAGGGAGCTAAGGGAGACCTCGGCCTGCCAGGACTGCCAGGTCCTTCAGGCCTGATCGGGCTGAAAGGAGACAGGGTAGGAAGCCGGCCCTGGGTTTTCACAACCTATCACATGCCTAGTTTTTACAATATGAGGTGATCACAAAAATGGTCAGTCTAACAATATGTATAAAGGGGGCGCTAATATCCAAATTAGTATCAAGAGTAAAGTAATGTAATTTCCTAAATACCGTATTAGTCTCAAAATCATGTTGAGTAATATCATTGTTTTGATAAAGTTTGGAATAATGTATGTCTGCGGTGGTTATAAATTTATTACACATAAAATTATGCATTACAGTAATGCAACCTAAAACCATTGTGAACAAAACACGCCTGTACAGCTCTGGCAATATTCTCCAAGTTCTCTAAAGCTTTATCCATGTTCTTGTGAAAAGCAATTTTGATGTAGCGTTTTGTTGGCAGTTTATCACATGTATATATGCATCACATGACATCACGAGTTCATGCTGTTTTAATTGCAAGGCTAACAAATAATGGCAGTCATATTGTTCTATGAATCTGCTATCTTTACAGTTTATATTAAGCAGCTTCCAAAACTGGATTAGTCCTCCCATGTTACTCTGGGGAACTTTTTTGTAACAGGGTGAAAGCCACATGATTGATGTTCCAAAAACATTTGATAAAAAAAGTCAAATCATATACTTATATCAAGACAACGTTTTCCCAGGACTTAGACTTGAGCTAAATATAGGGGGTCTGCAGAAACACGTAGTGATGACATATGAAGTTCCTTTTAGTGCTTTAGCCCTCCATTGAGCGGATTGTTTCGCATTCTGCGGGACACAGGAAGTGCGTAAGCCCATTTCCATGAGCCTCTGCACCCAGTGAAACGCATTTTCCTGTTGTTCAGCCATCCGCTATTGCAGCAACTTCTTAATCCACATGAAATTTGCTAATTATTAAAATGTCAAGTTTTTCACACCAGATTTTGGAAAGATATGGAAAAAAAGCTTTTCAGATAATTATAAATTGTACTACAAACAATTCTCCTAGGCCCATATTAAAATGGCGTTATAGAGCATTGAACATGGTGCATTTTCAAAACTTTAGTGGTTGATATGTGAAAATAATTGTCAGACCAGCTTAGCATCACTTAGTTAGGCTTCTACAAAATTGACATATAACATAAATTATATCTGTGGTTTTGAAAAAGACCTTTTATCTTAAATATGACACGTTTTTGATTCAATTCATGATAAGCATATACACATATACAATGAAAGTTAATGGGTCTTACTGTGCAGAATCTTTGTTAGTGCATTATAGTTGTATCTGTACTTTGTATATATATATATAACCTCCATAAAAATAACCCCAAGGGCACAACAGTGATATCTCCTTTTAGTTTAGGTTATAATCCAGTTGCTTATTTGATTGGTTGTATTTATGTGTAGTTGATTATGTGGCTCATTTGTCTTTTATAGGGTGCTGTTGGTCAAACAGGCCCCAAAGGTGAACAAGTAAGTCATCCTATAATCCTCAATTAGAAAACCATACATTATTTTCCCATGTATATGGGAAGATTACAGTAAAACTGTTTTAATGACCTGTAAAGTTGTGTGTTGGTGGGGGGAAAGAGTTGTAATGGGTTGAAGAGGCCAGTGCATCACTGTCAAACCTTATATGAAGAAGATGAAGTTGTGTCCTGTGATTAGGGAGCGACTGGTGCAGAGGGGACACCAGGAGACAAAGGTGACCAGGTACGACTTTCACATTCACATTACAGATATTCTTCTTATTCATTGAAATGCATGCAGAGACAGGTGAAAATGCTCATATCGTAAGTGAGACAATATCATCTTTACTTTTACTTTCTTTACTACTTTCTTTAATAGGGTGACCAAGGGGAGCCAGGCCCGAAAGGATCAGTAAGATTTTCATCTATATTTTATGAATATTATATAATCCAGTGGCATTTATTTCCATCCAAAAAATATAAATGCATAATTAAGTTTAGAACAACTGGAAATTTAAAGTCTTCCTTTAACACATACATGCAAATGTGAATTGTATTGTTTTTTAGCTCAGTTAAGCCTAATTAATGAAATCTGCTAAGGAATCGGCATATATGTTGGTGCACAGAGGCCAATGAACTCTGGAGCTTAGTTCTTAGATAGTGCTTTGGTGGTAGGAGGTCCCCGGCTCTGCTCTGTGTGAGGGTCCCTGCTTTAAGAAGGGTTAAACCCTCCTGCCATGATACACCGACATACATATCCAACAAGCCACTCAAATGTCTAGAAATGTCTTTGATTTGTTCGCCGTGGCTCTTTGCGTGTCAGCAGAGTGCTGTAAAAGCTCTGTGGTGTGGCGTTCATCTAGATGGGAATGCTGGGTGAGACGGGAAGCAGAGGGCCAGAGGGAGGCCGCGGGCAGCCTGGACTTGAGGGTCCCCCAGGAGCTCCTGGACCCCGCGGCATGCAGGGAGATAGGGGCGTGCCAGGATTCCCAGGATCACAGGGCCCTTCGGTACTGACTGCACCCTGCTAATAACATGGCTAACATTGATTATTTGAAAATAAAATGAATATGCTGTGTCTGGTTATATAGTACACCCAGACCGACTTGTCTTTTGTGAGATAGTAACACAACTTGGAACACATTATTAAAAGCATCATAACATTCTTTATATACACACATTTGACCATTTATCAAAACCAGTAAATCGAATTTGTTATTAACTCAGATCTTAAAATGTTTTTTTCTCTCTCTCTCTAGGGTAAAGGGCCAAGTGATCAGCACATCAAGCAGGTTTGCATAAGAGTAATGCAGGGTAAGCATTTTTTACCCATTGCTGATGCCTAATGCCCTATGAAATACTGGCCATGAACCAAACTTGTTTGTATTTGAAAGTGTGCCATAAGTTCTTGAATTCCTGTCTTCAAACTCACCTGTCTCATTCAGAATACAGTGGTACCTCAGCTCTCAAACTCATTAGAGCTCACATTTCTTAAAAGTCGAAAAAAATACCTAGAACTTGATCTGAATCTCAGAAGTCAAACCGTGAACAGTGACCTAAGATAACTTGCACACACGAGGTAATGAGTCATGTGGCACGTCTCTCAGCGGAAACAAAGGGTAACCTTCAGTCTCAGTCTCGCATTCGCTGTGGTAGCATCATGCATGTTTACACTAGCTGAATACATATATTTAGACAGTAAAAATACATTTAGACAATAGACAGTAACAGAAATTATTATTATATAATAAAATGAATTAAAAAATAAAGATTTCTTCTTAATTATTTTATTATTATGATTATTAATAATAGTAATAATAATAATGATAATAAACCATTAATACATTTAACTATAATAATATTGTTGTGCTGAGGAGGGACAGACCAGAGACAAAGGCACAGACATCAGGGTATCGGGGAATACAGGGTTTAATTACAGGTAAGGCAGGCAAAACACAGACGGACAGTACAATGACTGGACTGTGGAAACAAAGTGAAATGCAGACTAAATACAGAGGACTAATGATAACAACCAGAAACAGTTAATCACACAGAGTTTCCACACGGGGTTAACAAGGGGGTGTGGCACACGGAAGGAGCAGACGATCAGGGCAGGACACATTCTTTGGATACATTTATTTTCTTACTTTACAAATTACTGTTTTGATAAATGTGCTTAGATGTGTTTAGTACAGTATATGCTCTTCTTATTTTATCCAGTTCATTTTGTGTTTAAATGCTAAAAAAAAAACATTTTGGTGTAATTTTTTTGGGGTCGGGAACCAATTAATTGGTTTTCCATTATTTCTTATGGGGAAAATTCAATCAGAACTTGAACTTTTTGGGATTCAATCTGGAGTTCTGAACAGATTGTTTCAGTTCTGAGGTACCACTGTACTTTGATTTGGCGTGTCTATTATTAGTGATTTCCCAGAGGAATGCAGGAACTGAGCCATGCTTGACCCATTCCGCAAAGAAAGACTAGTTACAGCGCGATTCCAGCTCACTTTGTGTTTCCATTGCAGAAGGGTCAGCCTGGTGAAGGCGTTAATAGGTTTGAAGAGTGACAGTGACGTAAAACCAAAGATACGCTTATTTACTGTTCACAAAATATACATCATGATTTCCCGTGTGCCAATTTCCATTAGCAAGTCTGTGAGAATTGCCATCTTAGCATCCAGTGCCAGCGGAATTAGCATTCACTTGCATAAATTTGCATTATACATCCATTCCATTCAGCTGTTCTATAGTACTTTTTTTAAGTAGGAAGTTGGAAGTTCTGAGTAATTGTGAATACATCAATGCTTTGTCATGTGCAATACTACTAATAATGAATAATATATAGGATATACAATTTCTTAAAATAATCCATGCATATCTTGCCTCCATGCATTCCGACTAATCAGATGGTGGTGATGCAACCAACTCTGTGTAGTGACACTTGAGGCCCTGCAAGTAAGCAGGGCCATGTCAGAGTGGGTTCGGGTCGAGTATGGCTAGTGTAATTTACAATGGAAGACTGTACAGCTCAGGTAAGGCTTGGTTCTTGGCATCAGGGGAAAAGCACCATATGTTTTGTGCTGAAACACAGGCTCATAGGGGTGGGTCCGATTGGAGGGCTGATATCCCCTCAGACAGATGCTCCATAAGGTGCCCCAGGAACTCTGCTATAACTACAATATCTGCAAATTCTTACAAACATTCAATAGGTTGAGCTGTTCTCAATGACCTCACCTGGATCCCTTTGGACACCTCATCCTAATTGATGCTTTCCTGGGTTTGATATTGGTGTTTTGCCTTAAGGAATATCTAGTATCTGACCTAGTCATAGGAAATGGGAACATTGCTTAACTTTGTTTCAACACACGGTTGAAAAGTAACATATTGTGAAATGAGAATATAAAAAGTCTCTAGATTTGAGATTTGGGGGCTGCATGTGGCTCAGTGGGCTAAGCCGTGTGCTTGTGATTACAAGGTTGCCGATTCAAGCCCAGCCTCAGCTTGTCTGTGGCTCCTTGAGCAAGACCCTTAACCCCCAGCTCCCTGAGTGCCACTACAGGTGGCTGCCCTTCATGGACAGCTTGCCCTACAAAGAGCAAGTTGAGGGAGGCATAAAAAAGGATTAATAAAATTGTTGTTTAATTACCTTGATAAGAAAAATGTAAATTAAAAATATATAAATTAAGAAAATCTGTGGTCATGGACCCCAAGAGAACTGTCTAAAGCAGGTTTTATTTTCTAAGCTGCACCTGCCCATGACCTGTAGCTGTCTTACGCCTGCAACCTGTATGTCACAGAGCAGCTGGCCCAGCTGGCCGCCAGTCTTAGGAGACCTGAGACGGGCGTGACTGGATTGCCTGGCAGGCCTGGGCCCCCGGGTCCCCCGGGATCCCCCGGCAGCGGTGGCTTACCCGGCCACGCTGGTCCAAGAGGATTACCAGGCCTCAAAGGTCCTCCGGGTCTTCTGGGAGTCAAAGGGCCCAAAGGTAAGTGATGTCAGAAAGGCAGAGGCTGCAACTTTGCAGAAATATCTGGAGTCGTTTTTACATTTCTGGCCCCGTCCTTTAAATTTAGCGATGCTTTTGTCTAAGGATAAGCCGTGCTGTTCTGGTAAAGTAATGGTTGTAAAAGGCGAATGAAGAACTTGTGTCCTGTCCAGGCATATACTGTATCTAAGCCCTGTGAATCTTATTATATCACATCAAGGAAGACAGAGGTATGGCAGTTCTAATTTAGCTTAAAATGTACATTTGCAGGTGAAATGGGCGATAGAGGAGACAGAGGACCCACAGCACGTGGACCAAAGGGCATTCCGGGGCCTCCTGGCCTTCCAGGTATGCCCATCGACAAAAGACACACATGATGGCAGTGCCTGACAGTATCTGGGTACACCATCAGGTTTTACAGCAGGGTGGTGTGTAGCTCAGCAGGTTGGGCTGCCGTACCAGTGATACGAAAGTCACTGGTTCAAATCCTGTGGTCTGCCGAGTCTTTTCAATGATGGGCAAAGGTCCTTAACTCTAATTGCCCGAGGGATGTGATGATCCTGCTGTGTGGGGGAAAAAAATAAAGTGTGCTGCTTATAATGAAAATTGCCTGTAAAATGTGGTGGGGAGTACAAGCAGAGTGTCTTACAACCAACTTCAAAAGCCGCATAAAGCAAGAACTTCACCTGTTAAGCTCCGTTACTGGTTTAGTGAAGCTGAGAATGCAGGCCTGGATTAATGATGAAACACCAACGCGCCTTTAGTATTACTGACATGTTGCTGACAGGGCCTATATGTAGCACCTAAGTTAAGTGACCATGGAGTTAATTGAGGAGTCTAATGAAATATATCTGTAGTGTTTGTTGAGAAGAATAGGAACTCCACATTATGTGAATTTGATTATCGTTCATTTCATTATCATAAAATAAATAGGCATTGAACTGTGACATTGTACAGATATCAAGATAGATGTTCTCATCACAGGTGAGCCTGGAAGACCTGCTTACGGCAGAGATGGTCGCGATGGTGAGCGAGGTCCTGTCGGCGTTGCCGGGGAACCGGGAGTCCCTGGCCTTCCCGGTCCCGCTGGGCTCAACGGTTACTGTGAGCCCGCAGCTTGTAGCTTGCAGGCAGGATTGGCAGCACAGTCTGCGAAGGACTTTGACTTCAAAGGACCTGGCAGGTCATGAAGGAACCTGCGAAGTCAGGGAGGGATGGAGGAATGCAGGGCGGCCTCTGGCAACACCGTGAAGATGACCAGAAGACTTCCCTTCATTAAAGGGCTAGATAAACAAACATAAAACGTCTTATTCCATTTGTGTCTATATGATGCTACAACAGACGCGCCCCCATACCTACAGTAATGCCTGTTTTTACATGAGGTGAATAAAGATGCCATAAAACAGATTCAAGGTAATTTCATTTCACTAAACTCTTCAGAAAAGATAAATAAGCCAAAACTGGCATGTCTAATGCAAGTAGCTTCAACACATTTAAAAAGCAGGGGAGCATTACTAACAAGAGTGCTGAACACAAAAAAAAATATTTCTTTAGTGTCCTTTAGGGTTTTTGTCCTGCTGACTTCCAGCAGGTGCGGTGTTGAGCCATTGAAGACGATAAACATCCGGCTTGGTGTGTTCTTTACAGCTGGTAAAATAAAACGTCACCTAGAGGAAAAATATACAATGGATGAAATAATGTTTATATTTATTTTGTGAATGTCCACAGTGGCGTCGTCCTTTGTACAAATGCAGAAACAATAAATTTTAATTTTAAGAGGATGCATGTTTTTGTATAATTTTCACGTGATAACATCCCCCGTATTTCATTATGGTTTTTCTTATTCCTGCAGAACTGTAAATAAAATATAGACTGGACAATAAATCTGTAGGAAAATTATAAAATAAAGGGTAATGATTCAATATTCTTGCAGGCTCCACCTACAGCGAAGATATACTGAAATCAATAAGCACTTAAAGAACAATGAGAAAAGACAAAGCAACTGCTCGTTAAAGCTGGCATGATTACTCGATTAAAAAACAGCATTGATTAAAATTTGTCAGTATGGTGAAATATGGTGTATAGAGGATGAAAATTCAAATGAAGAACCAAACCATCAGTTGTGTGGAAGCACTTCACATTAAAAGTGAATGAGAATGCAGTAAAGCAGAGTTTAAATTTCACCACAGCATGACTGCAATGCAAATGCATCTTAAAGTCAAGTCAAAGTGAACTTTATTGTCATCTTTCCATATACAAGTATACAGAAAAATGAGAAGCTCAGACTCCAAAGAGTATACATAATTTAATATATAATTGAATTTTTCCACATAGTGTAAGTAGATACACTACAATACAATGAAGTAGATTGATGTTTGATAACTGTATAATATCAGAGAATGTAGCAGCAAAGTCCGCTTAAAATGTAAAAAAAAATAGAAAAACAGTGTAGGTCAGGTGGGTTAGGAGAGGGTTGTGGTAGATTGGAGGACACTGGGGGGCAGCATGATGTTGAGAAGCCTGACAGCCTGGGGATAAAAACTGTCATGCAGCCCGGCTGTGATACTGCAGATTCTCCTCCCGGATGGCAGCATAGTAAGCAGTTCATGTGAGGGGTGTGAGGGGTCCTGCACAATGCTGCAGGCTTTTCGAACTGTCCTTGTGGTAAATGTGCCTTGAAGTGATGGGAGAGGCACCCCAATGATATTCTCAGCTGTTTTAATTACCCTCTGCAGGCGCTCGCAATCAGAAACGTTGCTGTTTCTGTACCAGACGCTGATGCAGCTGGTGCCTCAAGAGAACGTGGTGAGGATGGGAGGGAGGAGGCTTGCTCGTTTCGGCCGCCGCAGGACGTGTAGTCTCTGGTGGGCTTTCTTGGTTAGGGAGGTGGTGTTGGTCATCCGTGTAAGTTCCTCGGTGATGTACACCCCAAGGAACTTGGTGCTCTCCACAATCTACGGCAGCCGAACAGAAGGCCTTAAGAACAGCAGGAAAGACCTCCTCAGCTGCCTCAGGAGGTAGAGCCGCTGCCTCGCCTTGCTGCCCAGAGTACATGCATGTGTGGACCAGGTGAGGTCCTCCTGCAGGTGTAGGAGGTGGTTTAAGGTGCTCACCCTCTCCACCGTAGCACCATTCATGTGGACAGATGTGTAAGAGCCCTGCTGCCTACTGTGGGCCACAATCAGCTCCTTTGTTTTGCCAATGTTCAGTTGGAGGCTGTTATGCTGACACCAGCTTTCCAGGTTCTCCCTTCCTTCAAATAGGCCTTCAACTATTTCATCCACTCAATAAATCAGACTGGCTAATGAAAATTAACATTAAAGCTGGTGAAATAAATCAGCACAAAATGGACATTTTATTAAACCAATCACTTCAGATCTTGTATTAAATTTTGGGACATTAAGGGAAAAATGTTAAGACTGAAGGAGCTGAAGCTGAATCCCTCCACGTGAAATCTGCCCGAGCAGCGGGTAACGCTCAAGTGACGCATCGTCAATGGCAACAGTAAGCCAACAAACCCCGAGAAGGTGAATGACCAATAACCCAGTTGGCTAACCAACTAAGAAGGTTTCTGGGGTTGGCTTTCTGCTACCAGTGGTTTGTCAGAGGGTTTGTGGATACCACTTCTCCTCTGTGTAGGCTGGCTGCCAAGAGGACTGAGTGCTCCTCATTCTATGACTGTAAGAAAGCCGTCTGGGACCAGAAGGCTGTATTTACCTCTGCCGTCGTTTTGCCATTCACTGACCCTGTAGCCCCATTTTTGCTGGGCAATGATGCCAGCAACACTGGGATTGGAGGAGTCCCCTCCCAAGTCCCAGGAGAAGAGGAGCAGGTGATTTCAAGGCTGAAAGGAATTACTGCATCATTTACGCTACTGGTGGTGGTGGTAAGCCTGAAGTATTTTACACCCTACGTCTATAGTGCTTAATTCATCGAGAGGACTGATCATTCATAATTCATCTGGCTTCTCAACTTCAAGGAAGGACCAAGCCGACAACTCAGTGCGCAAGCTGGCGGAGGAGCTGTTCTGCTACACAGCAACCAGGGGCAGAACTTCAAGGTTGAAGCAATGGAAGAGGTCTGCAAAGCTTTCAGATCAAGAAGAGCCACTCCACCCCCTTGCATCCTCAGAAAAATGGGTTGGTGGACTGATTTGACCAGACACTAGAAACCCAACTGGCTATCCTCACTATGGCTCACCCGAGGAATTCAGCCAACTGTGCAATTCTCTGGGCTGGAACTGAGGACACCAGTACAGACCAATACCTACAGGAGAGCTGATGAACATCCACCAGGGTTGGGGCCATTCCAGAATGCATTGATCAATTCCAATTCGAATCAGGAAATGGAACTGGATTGGGATTGGAAAAAAAACTATGGGGAATAGGACTGGAACTGAATTAGAATTTCAGGGAGATTTAGGGAAATTCCTGATTTGGACTGGAATTGAGCAATGCATCCCAGAATGGCCCCAGCCCTAATGTCCACTGTACCACTGTACATCCAGCAGCTCTGTCGACACAGGGAATCGGTGCACCCTCTCAACAGGAACCACCAAGGGCAGGCTGGGGGCTATCAAAAGAGGCCATACGATGGCCGTAGCCACAGCAAAGCACTGACACCGGGGACACAGCAGTGATTGCCTAACCCCACTCGCAAGCGACAGTTGAGCCCTTCCTGCATTGTGGCGACACGCTTGTCAGATGTGGTATACAGGGTCCGGACAGGACCGGGCAATTGGAGTGCAGCAGTCCGCCTTGATCGGCCCTGGGAGACTGTCCCCATACTTGTGCCTCCACCTAGAACAAGCTCTGCATTAAATCCTGCTTCAAGAGCACCACAGGAATGGTCAGTGGAGCGATACACATGCAGAAAGGACCCACCTTCTGGCAAGGCTCCGGGAATGTGTGCTCTGAATGTGGACTTGGATCAGAACAAAGGATCCTGCCTGGGAGGATGTGAGGGAGTGGACTGAGTTTGGGGAAGATGATTTAGTTGTACGGCTTGACAGAGGACATTTCAAACACCTAAGAGACTAAACATGACCCTATCAGTACTGTAAAATGCCTTATATCTAATTTTATTTCAAAACAAAAAGGTTTTTTTTATATATATATAGTTTTATTAAATGAAACACTGACAGTAAAGTTTGTTGCTCATTCCAGGGAAGGGGTTTGATATTGCTGGTAGAGTTGTCATCCTACAGTTAACCAGTATGGCATTAGTGATTCAGAAGGGGGTGCAATTGCACCCCCTATTGGTCAGATGAAAATATAATTTAAACATAATGCGGCGGCATCCCAAGCAGGGTTTGTTTTCTGGCACAAGCAAGCCCTAATCATGAATAGTTAATCAAGGCTTACAAATTGGCTTTCTGAAATACAGTTAAAATATGGACACTGTGGAGTGTTTGGCAAAGCTGAACATGATTAAAACATTGTTCTACGTTTCAACGTTTATATTCATTACTTTAGGTGTCAGGACGTGGCACTGGTCTGAGGATTCTCATAAAAGCTGGGGTGGATCATTTGGATCACTGGATGGAATTAGATGAGTAAAAACAAATGAAACAATAGAAGGAGAAAAAACAGGATCAAAAAATGTAGTCAGTATGAAAAAACACTATTGAAGAAAATAGTGCCAAAGCATCCAGTTACAGAAGACAAATTAACCATAAATCTGCAGGTTAATTAAAGAAAAATCGTGCCTGGACATAAATTTACAATGGAAAAAATGCTGATGAGAACAGCACCAAAAGAACAATACAACAATTACAGGTGAGAATCTTATGCTCAGTGCTTCACTCAATTATAACAATGCTTAAATTACAACACATCGAGTCATGTGGAGAAGTTGGAAAAGAACCCCAGTGGACTGAAGTAAGAGGGTAAAGACTGGTGGTGGACCACTGAAAAGGAGATCCTGACCAGTTAAATGATCTGCCTTTAGATGATGGGGAGGGGAATAGAGAACTAAATAGAGGAAACTAACAGGTCTGAAAAGACACAGGACATATGACCTTCCATATTGTCTGAGGAGGAAGTTGTCACTCATACCAGTCAGCAGAGTGAAAAAGTAGAAAAAAATAAATAAATAAACACACATGGCCTTAAAGCTGGCATTGAAATTTATGAAAGCAGTGGCAGCAATACAGCTACATTTAAAATGGTCAACAGAAGTTTTCTTTAATCATTACAGCAACACATTTATTCCACTTAAAACCATTGTTCATCACTCACTGCATGTATACTCTTTCTTTAAAGAACTCTCAGATGAAACATTGCAAACTTAAGCTAAGCAGGAAACAAAACATCATACTTGTAGTACAGTTAGAAAAACTCTGAATGTCGATCCACAGCAGTTATTCTCAGCCTCAACATTTGGGGGCATTTGGTTGGTCTGCATATTCCACTCGGGGATATGGGCAATTATGATTGTATCTAACAGCTATTTCATTAATAGCAATGCAGGATCTTCTTGGCTGAAAACAAAAGTATGTATTTAGGCACTGGTAACTTTATCCATGAGCCGAACATGCACTCTATCAGACATCTGGTGGTGATATAGGCATGGTCATAGTACTGTTGTTCAGGTGTTGTTGCATTTAAATATGATGTGAACAAGGTGTTTTAAGCCAATCCACATTCACCAAGTTCCATTATGGTCAGCTCATTCAAGCTGAGCATACAAAGTGGAATCGAGGAAAATCTTAAATCATGAGTTGCAATTTTCCAGCGAGTAAAATGGTTTAAAAACTGTAAATGTGGAGTGCATAAACCAAGAATATTATATTATTGAATCAATCAAATCAAATGTAACAAATTACTTAATTAAAAAGTCCCCATGATTCCTTTACTACTCAGTATCTGTTGTTGAGCTCATTCAAGAAGAAATTAATGAGAATATGGCATCCATGACACACATTCCTGTGTCAGTAGTCTAGAACCATTTCAAACCATAACTCAGAAAGCAGCTGGCAGCATAAAATTACATGCAAAAAACTGCTACCATATTGAATGCTGTATAGGCAATAGTTTCTGGCAGCATAAGACTATGTGTTAAAAAACTGCTGCCACCTTTTAAAGTTATTTCAATAGCATAAATCCTTATGTACATAAAACGTAGCAAAAACTGACTGATATAAATGAAAAATTTTGCTATGGCAGAACACCGGTTCTATACCATTTCATCTGGGTGATGGGGGCAAAGTGGGGCCAGCTGTTCTGTTAGGGGGGCATTTCACCTTAATGCCCTCCAAGTATTACACTAGTTTGCCAGCATTAGGAAGCAATGTCACATTTTAGTTTTTACAAATATATAACTAACCTTGATTTCTTATACAAACTGTATTTTTCCACAAGTTTGATTATTTTTTTCTGTCGTTAACTTCGCTTTTCACCAACTGAAGCCCCAATATGGCTGCAGCCATCCTTCTCAGGCCCCTTCCGCTTGAGCTGACGTATGCACAGGCAACAAAAATGTTTTCGAAGTGAATTTTATCTGCTTAACAGGCTTGGGAAAAAAATGTTATACGCATATATTTGTGCAGTATGTTTTATGATTGTCAATGCAATATATAGCTAAACATCCCATATCTTGACTTTATTTTTCCTATTCAAAGTTTTACTGTTTATGCATAAAAATCAACATCTGTCATTTGAAAAATGTGGAAATGCTGGTTGTGGTGACCAGCGGCACTCAAGTGACAAAATAAAAAAACTTTGCTGGAGAAAAGCACTTGAAAAAATAATTAAACCACAAGGATGATCATTTTATGTTGAACCTTATATCATCAGAAATATTAAATAAAACACACAGTCTTTTCTGTTAAATGGTTGAAAATTTTTACTCAAAAGACAAACCAGTGTTGTTTGAGATATAAACCCTGTAGAAAGAACAGTCTCCCATTACCTTCATGAGCAAACAAACTCCACACTGTGGCAGCACACATTAGCACTGGGTAACTAATTAAAGCATATTATCTCCCATTGCCAGTTATCACAAACTGTACAATGATTGTGGTACTTGTGGATAAATAACCAAATAGTGTTTTGCGTCAACATACTCCCCAGTTGAAAGTCTGTGGTACAGTTATTCACACTGACAATGTATTATTTCTCTTTGGGAAGAGTCCTTATAACTCATTTTTATAACACATGGGCAGCCTAAAAGAAACCCAAATTTCTTAAAGCTGTATGACCTAATAAAAGGTACAGTCTCATTAAAAAAGTTATAAAGATTAGCTGCAACACTTCTACTGAATAACTTGCTAATCTTACATCTATTATTGACTTCAGTATGTTCTAATAAAAGTGCACAAATTATGCAGGGTGTGTGGAGAAGATTTCTCATTTCTCTGAAACTGTCATTTAAAAATCGTCTTAATCTGTGTGGAGATCCAACAGAAAATATGCTTGAGATTGTCATTAAATCTTTATTAAAATTAATTACTGAAAAAACTATATTCACAATAACTTTGATCCTCTAAATATCCTCAAAGCACTTTTCTGGTGGAACTTCTCAATAACATAACAATAAACATATTAAATTATATCCCCCAACCATATTTGTAGTATTAAGCTTCCTTTAAATGCAGACACGGCGCACTCATATAGGCTTTTGCCGCCACCTTGGTTCTACAACTCAGTAAAGAATGAGTATATACACTGATGACCTACACCTGCACTAATGTACCCACATTAATCTCTCAGTCTCTCCTGAGGTTATTCAGTCTCTCTTCCAAATCGGCATCAGCATCAGCCATAGCGACTTGAGGTTCTGCTTTCTTTCCAGTGGCCACTGACAGACTGCCCCCAGTTGATGGGAGGTCTAATTTAAGGGGGAAAAAAAAGACATCAAAATACAAAATAATATAACACCTTAATAAATCATGTTTTATATTACAGCTATTAAATTGAAAAGCCAATTGAAAAACAAATACCAACCATATGGAATAAAATCAAATAAGCAAATCAAAGTCATTAAAAGATAATACAGATGCCCCTCAGGTTACGATGGTCCATGTTACAATTTTAGACTTTACAATGGGTATTCCAATTCCATCACACAATTCAAATTACATGAGACACTCAACATTTTATAACAGGCCTTGTGTTAATGATTTTGCCCAACTGTAGGCTAAAGTAAGTGTTCAAAGCATGTTTAAGGTAGGCTAGGCAAGGCTGTGATATTTGTTAGGTTAGGTGTGCTGTATTATTTATGCCTAAGAAGTTCTTCATATTTTCACCTTGTGACAGATGTATCAGAACGTGACCCCATTATAAACCAGGGAGTGTCTGTATAAATTTACAATCAGGTTAAAGATCAAAATACTTTTGTGAAAATGAATCTTACTTGACAGTTCAGTTGAGAGATTCAGGCCCAATTCATCAAATACTTGAGAAACAACAGCATCACTAAAGAGAAGAAAAAGAACGATATAAAAAAATCCAAGCACACGTGTCATATAAAGCATATAAATCTCTTTAGTTGGCAAAATATCAAGCTATCATATAAAGCCTACAATCACAAGACTGAAGAAGGGACTCTCTCCAGGAATGGGACCACTGATGTCCAACAATCATCCCCAGGATAAATAGTTGTATCTTTCCTTAATGCAAGATATACCCACCTGTGGGGGTATTAAAATGCTGAAAGGCTTACCTTTCATCCTCATCATCCTCATCCCCCATGGCATCATCGATCGCATCATTCATCATCTCTTCCTTCATGTCCATAATTTCACTCTGTCGTTCAAACTCCATCATAATCTTCTGAATCTGAGGTAACTTCAGCTGGTAGGTGTAAAATAATATACATTTGAAACACCCTGGCCGACAACTGTAATGAAGAGTCAGCATTCATAACTATCCACAGGTTGTAAACAAAATGCATCTTTGCAAATCATGCCGAATTAAACAGGTCAAAGATACAATTCAAACCTGTGTGGAGCATATCTGGCAGGAAGGTGCTAACCTGTCTGTTCATGGTGGCCATAGCTTTGGTCACTCCCTTCATGGCCTGCGCCATGCTGTTGTTAGACTTCAGCGTTTGAATCTTCAGACTGACAGCCTGGATGTTCGCCCTCATCATGATGAACTTCTTCACATAGCGTCTAGTGCGAACAAGGTCCTTCGCCATGATCTTCACTGCATCCTGCAAACATACATTACTTTTTAGAACACTACTAAAATGTAACATGTAACTCTTATCATTACATGTTTATGTCATGCTGCTGACACACCATCTGTCCCTGCTTCGCCATCTTCTTGATGTCTGCAATTATTTTCTTCTCTTGCTGTTCCAATCTCTGTCGTTCCCTGTCCAGGTCTCTCATGGCCCTGTTTAGAGCTCTCTGGTTCTGCCTCAGCATCTCTTCTGGAGTCTTCCTCTTTCCAAATAAGAACTCCATCTGAAAAAAAGACCAAAATAAATTCATAGGAACTGGTAGTGCCAGACTTATACCCCTGATGTGCATTCTTTTACCATCACAAAACTCGTACTGCTGTATCACTCTTCCTTACAAAAACCATGTTGGCCATTTAAGAACACCACCAAGAATAACCAACTAAACACTGTAGCATGTAGCAGCTCATACTTGCACTTAAAATTTTCTTCTACTGTTTGCTCCCGCTATTCATTTTACAAGTTCACAAAGCAACACTTGTTTCGTTGCTGCCGCGAAAATAACGAAGTCAAAAATTCCTTGGGAGGAAGCAGCTACGACTGCTTTATTTTCTTACGTTTTAATGCTACACTCTCTGTATGAGCAGCATACAAGTATATGAGCACGTGAAATACTGAACGAAGCCATGAGGATATATTTTTAAATGAATCACTGAACACTTTGCGGGCGGTTTCGGTCAGGCGGCAGCGACAATCACAACAGAGGAAGACTCCCAAACAGCAGCAGCGAACGCACGCTGTTACAAAGTCAGCTACCAAACGAGAATAATCGTTTGGTGACAAATAAAAACAATTCAGATTAAACTATTTGGTGTTCTGAGCAAACTTCAATTTGATCACCAGCCGTCGATCTGATATATTGTTTACTTATACCGCACTTATAGTCTACACTGGTGTGTTATTGTTGTTTGGGATTATAACCTAAGGCTTAAGGCCAGTGAGACAGCGATATTAAATACAAAGTGAAAACTACTATCAAAACGGTTAACAAGCTCACTACAGGATCCGCATCCAGGCAGTTAATCACATTTTCGCCATTTTTTAATATTAACAGCGTTTAACAGTTCGAACTACATACCATATACATAGCTACATGCTATGTAGATACTTGACAATACATCCAAAAATACTCACCGTGTGCTCCTATGTGACAATGTGTTCAGACAGGGTTTCGAATACAAACTAAAAAATTCCGCAAAACTACAGAGCTTATTACTCGTTTTATACACTTTTTCTACTGTTTCAGTTATTTCTCCAGACGTAGCAGGTATCTGTCTTTCTCTTTCCGCATTCCCGTGCGACGTGACGTGCGATGACGTCACGATACGCTGCAAGGCGCAGTTGCAGTCGACAGCCACCAATCAAATCACTCAACAACGGAGCGTAGCGGAATATTTAAGAAAAAGAATAAACATAAGAAAAAGAAAACAATAATAATAGAAGAGTTATACATGTTCTCTCCGTGTTAGTCCAAGTTACCCCCAAGTATTTCAGTTTTCTTCTGTAGTCTTAATATATACAGTCCGGTGAAGCGATGCTGTTTTTGATTATCAGAATTTGTGCCCTTCGATGGACTGGCACCGGTGTCTCCTGCTCAAATGCCCTGGGCTTCCTGAGACAGGCTTCAATGCTCACCACAATCTCTCACTGAATCACATGTGGGGCAGTGCAGCTGGTGCAGCCATCATGGGATCCACAGAATCGGATTTATGGGGCCCTTTGCAGCAAGGATCAAGAGACTATGGATCCATTTGTTTACCGCACATGTTACGTTATATTATGAACTGCCGGTGTTTTGTCATAAAATCCTACCTATCGAGACGTGCTATCGAGCCTTTCTGCGCATGTGCAGTTCCACCGTTTTGGGATTAGGGTTAGGTTTTACGGGTTAGGGTTAAGGTAAGGTTTTTGGCGTGTTAGGCTTAGGGCTATCGATTCGCACTACGGTAGCATTTTTCGACAAGGCAGCATATATCGACATAACACCTGGAAACGAAAATCATGGTTAGTAACTCTGTTAGTGTCTAATTTTAATTTTTTATGATAAGGCTATAAAAATTTATATTATACACTTTAGGATTATTTCACAAAGACCGTTAAGGGTCAGAGGCTGTGTTGGTTAATTATTGTATTTACGCAGAACCCCGCTCATGACATAACAGAAAATATTTATATCGTGGCCACGTTTCAATATATCGGGGGAAGGAATTAGTTCGATGAAGCGCACTGCCTCTTACTATTCCACGTAAGTGCTTCTCGCGAACAACAATTTCTTGCAATGCAAGATTTTTAATAACGTGTTTGTAGGTCATTCCATCCTATAGGGTTGCCATTTCCAATCTGAAGAATTACGTGACTTCCCTCATGATGAAATAGGGTGGGGTCAAATCGCGAATACGGGACAAGACGTATCCCGTATTGTTTCTAAACAGGACACAGGATTTCAGGTTTCAATACGGGACAATGAGGTGAGAACCTTCAATGTCAGGATGCAGTTGATGGTTGACTTCTTAGGCATAGAACCAGACCGTTCGGGTGGCTGGTAGGCAAGCAAGACATCACAGACCCAATCCAAGATATACCAGACTATACAAAACAGAAGCTTATGTTTTTCTTTTATTTTTTTTCTACTGATATTGGTCTTACAGGTAGCAATTGCTCAACCTGCTACCCAGATATTGTTTTTCATGAAACAATCCCACCGAGGCACAGACACCCTGCATTCAGGGATTTCCTTCATCTTGGCAAACCAGTCTGTCAGCCTCCGTTTCCTAGCTACTGAGATTCTGACTGATACATGCCCTTCTTGAAAGGTCTTGTCAAAAGAAATACAATGTTTTTCTTATGTTTATATTTGGTTTATTTCATAGTGTAGTGCTATCACTCTGGTTCAGACACTGACACATCAGCTAGCTTGAAGGCAGTTCCAGTATGTCCTGTATTGTGGTATTTCCTACATTCACCATTAACATAAAGATTTGATGTGAGTTGTTAATAATAGCCAACTTGTACAACAATTTCAGCATAGAATAAGCATAGAACTCCAGTGCTGGCTTTTTGATCTTTGTTCTTTTGTTCTGTATTGTCATTTGTTTTATGTTGTTTTCCAACTCATGTCTCATAAGAAATAAAATAAATGCCATTCATTGTGCAAGCAGTTGTTATTCCATTTCCATACATTTGCACAAAAGGAATGGGAGTGGTAGGTCTGATGCTAGGAATCTCTGCCACCAACTAGAAGGTTGCTGGTTCAAATCCTGTGATTGGCTGGGGTGATTCTACTCTGTTGGGCCCTTGAGCAAGGACCTTAACCTGCAATTGCTTTCTCCTAGGTATGATGTTAATTTACATCCAGCCCTATCAGGAGGTTCTCCAACTTTCAGGGAAAAACTTGGGGGTTGGTGGCAGGATTGGCACTCCTGCCACTGGAAAACACCTCACACTGGTCCATTTGGACTAGTGTGGTGCTGAGGTATCACCTGCCACATGGCTGCATTAAATGATTCTGGATGCCGTTCAGCCAAATGGCTACTTCAATGTTAGTTTAAATACTAGAATTTGTGGCCATAAGTGGAAATTAGCGGGAGAACATATTAAAATGAATTTGAGATACTAAAACCCTGGGTTCCTTTAAATCAGAGCTAGATAAGATTTTAACAACTCTGCTTAGTAAAGTTCTCCCCAAACAAGCTTGATGGGCTGAATGGCCTCTCATTTGTAAATAATAATAATAAAATCATCAAATATGAAATTATTCTATAGTATTGCAACCAGTTCATGAAATATTGTCCAATGCTTTATTGTATCCTTGAATTATTATGAAATAAAACAGCTGATGGTCTGTACTGGATCCCGCTTGCAAGCTCTTGACCACACCACCATGCCATCACATGCAAGGAGATTCAGGCTATTTTACCTTCAATGAACCAGGGATTCAGAGAGAAGTTAGGCTTAGGGTTAGTCCTCCAGGGACGGTCACAATGTCTGCTTGCATTCAGGTTATTCTTCTGTAGTTTCCAATAAAAAAACAAAACATAATAATAATGATTCCATACATACATATATCTCTTCTCTGTAACTGCTTGTCCTTTTCAGGGTCAGGGGGGTCCAGAGTCTATCATGGATACTATGGGCACAAAGGCAGGGAACGGGGTGCCAACCCTTTGCAGGGCACACTCGCACACCATTCACACTTACATGTAATTTAGTGACCCCAATTCACCTAAGCATGCTTTTTTGACTGTGGTGGAAAACCGCACAGTGACACGGGGAGAACATGCCATCTCCACACACATGGACCCATGGGGGAAACTGGACCACTTGTCTCAGAGATGTGAGGCAACAGCGCTAACCAGCGCATCACCGTGCCACCTATTATCATTGTTGTTATTGTTATGTAGCTATGATGGCAATTCTATTTTTATTAGCAAAAAATGTTATAATCAAAGCAAAATGTTAAAAATCCTTGTAATAAATAATTATACTTGAAAAGCTGAGATTTGAGGGCTTTAAAAGAGATTCATAGCTGGTATAATATAAGGTTGTTTCATTTTGGAGGCAGATAAAGAGCAAACGTGGCTCTCCTCTGGCTTTATCCCCACACCCCTCAACACAACTGCAGTGACATGGCCTAGCACCCACTTACCTCAGCTACCTCCTGACATCTGACTACCTCTCTCACTCTCTCTGGTCGTTTAATGTACCTCAAATCTGGCAAGTTATTTGGCTAAGCATTATCCTGCTTTGTGAAACAGGCCCCAGCATATCTGACATATATGACCTAGGAAATAGGAGTAAAAACATTTCAGAAGGAAATCCCTTTTTGTTTACAAGAGGATGCTATGACCTACTGTGTAAAAGGCTGCTGAAAGTGGACATTCGTTAGCCATAAGCAAAGCATTGGCAACTTTTGCTAGGGCAATAATTCTGAAAAGGTCTCAAATTTGATTGGAGTTTTGCATTCACTGTTTGGTTTCTTCAGTAGGGCAGTGGCAGCAGCTATTTTAAACAGATGGGACTTCACAAATTTTGAAAGATTTGTTACCAAAAATGGTAATAAACTGAATCTGAATGGATGAGCAGCCTGAGAGGTTCAGACAATGGGGTTCAGACAATTTCACCTTCAAGAAAATGGCAGATTCATTGAAAATGGACTTGCAACTCACAAGTTCAACACACTGCTTTAAAACACATTTGATCACCGCACAGTTAGGTATTGTGCAGCTTTCCATTACTTATGTGAAACATCTATTGTATGATAACATTCATTTTACCCATGGAAATTAGGAACTGTGAACTATATTTCAAACTGAGTGCTTGTTGTAGCAGAGTATGTTAAAAAGCATGGGGCATTGGAGGGGCATGGATACCCTGGCAGACTAGAGGGAGCAGCACTTTACTGGGGGCCTTAAATATGTACAATTATATACATAAAATAAGAGCAGGGTGACATTTTGTCAGGGGTCCATGAATTTCTAGGTATGCCCTTGTAAACAGCACACAAAACATACTATATATATATATATATATATAAAAAGTTTGGTAAAAAAAAAAAACATGTTTTACACTGCTGTAGCATGCTGGAGTAAAACAAAGGTAAATTATACATTATAATGTAATTGAATTTTTAATGGACGACTGTAATTACAAGAAAGTTAGACTAGGTACTACCTAGCAAAACAGTTAAGGTGAAACTGAAGCAATTCTTCAGTTTGTTGAAATATGATATGTGGACAACAGTAACAGTTGGTAATTTACTGTGGTCTGGTGATAGAGTGATCATTAATAACAATATAGAAGACTTAAAGAGTACACAGGACCAGAGACCTGGCTCTTTTAAGAACCTCAACTAACTAAAAATCTCTTTGGTCTGCGATTCATCCACAAATAAGTCTGCCAAAGAATATCTTAACAATATTTTACAATATTTTACTAATGCAAATAATGCATTAGTAATGCTTTTTATTTTAGATTCCCAGTTTGCATACAAATATTGATAATGTGTTACACCAACTCAAATATTACATGGTTTAATTTGATTATACAAATGTAATGTCTCTTCACTATTAAATATAGCGATAGATTACTTACAATAATATATCTGTGCCTGCCTTTCTATATGCTGTGGCCACTATATACCAATATATACCGGTTGTTTATTCATAGGTGCATTTAAATGCATTCGAGGCAGAATATAGAAACGCTGGCATGTAAAGCTGGAGGAGTAGAGGAGAGGCAGGCAGACAGGCAGTAGGAGCGTTATTCGTAGCGGTATTTTTCGCATTTGCCCCCTTTTCGTGGAGCTCCCTCCCGGTGCGCCGCTCGTCACGCAGGAGCCCAGCTGCCCTCCAGTCTCGCCGTGCACTCCGGCCCCCGTGTGACACACGGCGCAGCGCTCAGCCCACGGCGGATACGCTGCACCTTTTCAAAACTGCGCTTTGCACATCTTAAGTGAACATTTAAAAATGATTAAGCTCTTTTCGCTGAAGCAGCAGAAGAAAGACGAGGAATCGGCGGGAGGAACTAGAGCTGGAGCCGGGGGCAAGAAGGCGAGCGCGGCCCAGCTCCGGATACAGAAAGGTAGCCGGCTGATCGTGTCGCTCGCAGCTCGCCGGTAAATTTTGAAGGCGAAAAGGGGACATGCTACCGTTTTAGTGGTATGACACCGGTTCTGGGCTTTATGGAAAACAGAAGTGAAATAAAGTAAGAAAACACCGCTAATGGTACGCGGGCCCGTAAGCCCCGGTGTCGATTAAGGAAGGCCGCCGCAGTGTGGCCCCAGGTAATTGTAGAGATAAAGTCATTTGTAATGTCTGCCCGGCTTTACTGATCTCTGTAGGACACACTGAAAGTGTCTTAAGATATACATTTTATAGTTAGTTGTGTGGCATTGTGTTGTAGCCAAACTACACAGTTTTAGCATACCGCGAAATCCCAGAGCATCTTGTTGTTAGCAGACTAGCTGTTGGCCTTAAATTAGCGGAGAAAGAAACCCCTTTATTTTATAAACGATAACCAACGTGACATTACCAGCTCGAATGTTTAAGTTGTTTTGTGATAAATGCAGTCAAAATAACCTTAACGGACGATATACGTGAAAAATAACCAGCTAGTCAAGATTCGTATTTGTAGCCATAAGAACAAATAGTCATCGTTTTAAGCTATACAATTAATAGGTAGCTTGTGAGAAAATATTACACAATTTCCTTTTTTTTCTTCCAAACAGAAGACGTCCAGAAATTTTAATTTATTTTGGAGAGCCGTTCAATTTTAGTGACGGTTCAACCAGTTCAATCATATTTGGTGGGTTGGTTAGCAGTATGGTAGCTACCTCGATATAACGAGACGAAGGTGTACGGATAATAGGCGTATATTTCTGCATACAATATTTAATTTAAATGTCTGCCGGTGTGTATCTCTTCATTGGGTATTTTTGTGTAGGGTCAGGGTAGGTACTGATAAGAGCACTGATCGTGTCTTTTTGTAACCGGTGCATGATCGGTACAACTGGTTTCGGCCATCGTCTCATGGGTGATGTATCCTCACCGATGACGCCGATAAATGTTTTAATATTTCAGCACTGTACAAACTGGAAATTCAGATAGAAACACTAACTGTTTACTGGTATGCCACGGGGCATCTGTACTCTTTGTGATACCAGATTTTCTTTTCATCTCCCTATAATATGGTCCTGTTTTAGTAATAAATAATATAATCAGTGTGACAGCCAATTATATGATGTAATGTAATGATTGATATACTTCAAAATGTAGCTTGGTACGCTACATTTGCATATACTACTCATTTTGCAAAATATATGACCATACATTATAAATAATGAATGGAATATTTAATTATGATTGAAAGATAAATATCATTGTGCTTATACCATGAACTAATGATATTTAAAAACGGTGCCTTTTATAATCGTCATATATTGAAATCAACTTATTCACTCTTGTTACTGTGAAATATTTCTGTAGTACACCTATTGCATAAATGGGAGTATCCCTATCCAAGTAAGAGGTGTATGGTGATGTGATTTTGGAGGGGGGAAGACTTATGAGTAAATTATTAAATGCCTGTGTTCAGACTAAATTGTATAAACTTTGTAAAATATTATTTTCTGTCATATGAGTTATCAGTCAGCTTGTTTTGTGATTTATTAAAGAAGTTTTTTTTGTTTTTTAAAATAACCAATTAAGTGACATATTTTTCCCTCCTGCCGCAGATATAAATGAGCTCAACCTCCCAAAGACCTGTGAGATTGTTTTCCCTGATCAGGATGATCTACTGAATTTCAAACTCATCATCTCTCCAGATGAGGTCAGATCTAGTGTATTTCTTAGCCATAGATGTTCGCTTACACAGACAAATTCCCTCAAATTGGATTTTAAAGTACTGATGCATTTTTTAATATTGTGCTATTGTTTAACTTATTGATCTATGTAATTAAGAAAAGTCACCTTTTTATCAAAATGCAGTATATATTCTGGAATGTAAACAGATATTAATATTTATAATGTCTTCATAGGGATTTTACAAAGGTGGACGGTTTGTCTTCAGCTTTAAGGTAAGGAATTGTAATTGGGGAAAGATTTCGATTTTCTATAATTTTTCAGTTTATTTTTAATTTTGTGAAAATGTGCTGAAATCTATGTTGTACATTGCTGAGCTGCTGGTTATTTTAATCTGAGTAATTTATTCTGTAGTTAAGTGTGGTTTAAATCAACTTAAACAACTCTATTTTTGTTAAAGTAGTTTGGTGATTGTAATTTTGTTCACTAAGTTTCAGTCCACTCTTACTTCATTGATCCAAGGGTTCTTAATTTTTTTACTCGTGGATAATCTTTTTTTCTTGATGTATTACTATTATTATTTTTTTTTTTAAAGGTGGGACAAGGATATCCACATGATCCTCCGAAAGTGAAGTGCGAGACCATGGTGTACCATCCCAACATTGACCTGGAAGGCAACGTCTGCTTGAATATCTTGAGGTAGAACAAACTGCTCAGCAGTTATTCTGTGACGTCCTTTATCTGGCCTTTTTGAGCTTCTCTATAGCATGCACCATTAGGCTGCTTAGACAAACTACATCTGACAGTTTCTCTTTTTGAGAACAGTGTTTCAGGGAGAGAGTTTTTCAGAAATCACAAAGAATATAACATATTGAGTGTTTCAGAATTAGTCTGAGTAGTTTTGTAACAGAATCCGTGAATTGGGTTAAGAATATTTAGAGTAACTTATTGTGTATTTACTTATGAGTAACAACATAGGAATTTTTACCGAAGTAAACACATAAAATGGTGCAGTGTAGAAGTTTATGTATGTTTAATATACAGGCAGTCCTCAGGTTACAAATGAGATCCGTTCCCTAAGTCTGTCTTTAAATTTAATTTGTAGGTAAGTTGCAAAATAAAATGCATAGTATGGTTGCATAGTAAACTGTTACTGAAAATAAGTGTGGTGCTAGAATTATAAAAAACATACAATTTAAATGTTTCTTCTGAATTACTTGGCAATATGGCATGAGGAAGACTGTGTATAACAGATGCGGGTCCAAATAAAGAGAGAAAGCATCATTTGTGTGGAAGCACTTAACATTAAAAGTGAATGAAAATAGTCTTTCAGTATTGCAAAGTAAGACTTTAATATCACCACAGCATAACTGCAATGCAAATGCATCTTAAAAGAAGACATTCAGGTTAGAATTTTGGGTTCAATCTCTTGGTGTGTGGAGTTTAAGTCAAGGGAGGTGATGCTACGATTATACAATTCCTTGGTAAGACCTCACCTAGAATATTGTGTGCAGGTTGTATCACCATAACATGAAAATGACATTGCTACCTTGGAAAGGGAGCAACGTAGGGCTACAAGGATGATTCCTGGTCTTAGAGGAATGTCTTATGAGGAGAGGTTAGCTGAGCTCAATCTGTTTAGCCTCGAGCAAAGGAGATTAAGGGGGGACATGATCCAGGTATATAAGATTCTAACAGGTCTGGATGCTGTTTAGCCAAATAGCTACTTCAATATTAGCTTAAATACTAGAATTTGTGGCCATAAGTATATATAATATACAGTGTATAGTTAGAGTATGGGATAGTCTCCCTTAGTGCAGTGCAAGCTAAAACCCTGGGTTCCTTTAAATCAGAGCTAGGTAAGATTTTAACAACTCTGAACTATTAGTTAAGTTCTCTCCAATTGACCTTGATGGGCCAAATTGCCTCCTCTCAGTTGTAAATTTCTCATGTTCTTGTGTATTAAAAATGTTTTTGTTTGAAATAGACATTTGAATGTTTCCTTTTTTTGGAAAAAAGAATCAAAATTCATTAATTGGAATCAATGCTTAAATAAATTTTGGAATCGTGACAACACTATGGCATAATAATTATGCATTAATAATAAAACTACATACCGAACTGTACAAATCGCAGATGCCACAAAAAATTTTTTGCATCAGCGTCACGTAGTCACGCTCACGTAGCAAGTAGTACGTGCATTTGTTATCACAAACCATTGTATTTAACTTGTATCTTTAATATAATTGGCTTTATAACTGTCCATCCACATTCTCAAACCAGGGACTGGCTGTACTGGTAAAGGCTTTAAGAATGTAAAACGTGGGCAGTCCCAGTCTTTTCCATGCATTCAGTAGCATGTCATTAAAGCCTTGGTATGCCTAAAATGGTACTGATCAGTTAAAGTATATTTGTGAATGCATGTGTTGCCTAAAATAGGTCTCCCTGACCAGGATAAGTGGTTCCGTGACCGTTGGCCGAGTTTCATTTTAGTTTAGTCCTTGTGGGTTTAATTTCATTGTACTGCACAGTATATCTGTATATACACAGTTCATCAAATGTGATGCGTGGTTGCTATCTGTAATTAAAGAAAATGTTTAGCAACACTTGGATCCATATGTGATCATATACTCATAATACTGCATTGCACTCTTTTTGATATGGGGTGACACAAAGAAACGGCACCACTGTGGATTTTTTTTTCCCCTGAAGGTGAATGTCTAGGCTGGAGCTGTGCAGAATTTTGAAAGGTCGTTGGGAACGATCTGGATTCTTTTTAATATGCAGTGCCATGATAATCATTTGCCCATTGTCTGGTGTTCGTCCCCCTTCACTGCTTTTCTTCTTCTGAGTTTGGCCAGAACTCTCTGGGTTGTATTGGTATGCAGAGGGCATCTGAAAAGAGGAACTCTACTTGTATGTATCTGTATTTATTTAAATTATTTCATAATTAAGGAATGGTGATGGACAGCAGTAAGACAATATGGCAAGATATTGCAACGTGCAATAAATCTGGTGATATTGAGACAATGATAAATTAGAGATTAAGGTTGTGCAGTACATGCTGCTAGAATTGAGGATAGAGATTGCTAGCTGTATATGTTTATTAAGCAAATTGCATTCAATAATGGTGCAAAACAATGTTTTGGGCAAAAAGCAACACTGCTAAATATTAAAAATAATGATTCTTTAAAGTTGTTTCCAGTAGTACTAGAAATAAAAAAAATGTCGATGTTACAACCTATATAAGACCTGAAAATTCTCAAGAATCTGAAAATCGTCATAAATAAAAGTAATCATTTTATCAGAAACAAAATTAAGCTTTGTAACTCCATTTGATTCACTTTGCTTGGCTTTAAAGATGAACTCTGACACATCACAACCTTCCCTGATACACTACCTAGTCTTTCAGAAGGCGCCCTTGTGGCAGACGCACACATACTTCCTGGTTAGCTTGCTTAATTCAGGAACGTTAACTGGGTGCATTTTCCACCAAGCCAAAGGATCCATTTCACTGCAAATTGTGGGAGTCAAAAATTAACTTAAGTTCAACTTCAGCTCCAATGGACTTCAGTCATCTTCAGCCTCTTCTTGCTGTGTTGGGCTGTGACTGAATGGCTCTGCTGAGGCCCAGACCCTAAATCCACCAAACTTCTGGTGCTGACAACAGCAGGCTGCTACTCTTGTTAGAGAGATGAATTGAGCATGTGAGTATATTTTTTTAATAATGTGAGTTATAGTTGCTTTTATAGAAGCTCTTCACCCATCAATTATTTGAAATAACTTACCCTTCGTGTCATCAGCATCAGACAATAACTGTGTCTTGATGTCTGTGAGATTTTCAAGGCACATTTAGTTTGCTTTGAATCATGGGTCATGGAAAGCAGCTGTATCCAAAACATTCTGTGGTAATAAGCAAATGTACATGATCAGTTTTCATAATGTGATATACCATGAAACTGGTATACCATTGCAACCCTAATTTACACGAGCCGAGACATTTCTAAGCAGTGCCAGTGAGTTATGTGGGATGTCTGTTGGGTGCTGGGTTGTCTACAGTTCATACACGGAGACGTTGATGTGCATGTGCCCTAGCATACATTAGAAATTAGTAAAATTATTAAATCAGATACCAGCAAATATAATATAAATCTAAATTAATATAGGTATGCCGTTGCCGACAGCATCGCCCTAAAAGGGAAAATAAAAATTGTCTGACTACTGCCTTTCTTCTACCTTAGTTCCAGTATCTAGTTTGTTAGCAACTCTGGTCTATGTATGGCAGTAAATCTGAAACATTCACCCACGTGACTTCAGAGCACCTAAGCTGCCTTAAAAGTATCTGCTAAATGCTGTAAATATAAGTCATGTACATGTTCCGCTGTTATTGGCTAGTTATATCACTGGAATAAAACACCGTGGATAAGGTGCAGTCCGTGTCCATAACACAGAGTTATTTACATCAGTGGCTTTGATCATATTTGTGACATTGTTAGTGGTGAAACACACTAACCCATCCTCGCATAAACTCCAGGAAGCCAAAGCCTCCCACAGTCCCAGAGCTATATTTTCTCCTCTGTATTTTTTGGGGAATTAGGATGTCGACAAACACTGAGCCTTAAATTCAACTTCACAGTTGAAGTAAATTGTCATGCTTGTATAGGGCTCTGATGTCCTGCTGGACCAAAGGTTGTTTGTACGTATGAAAAAATGCCACCTTATTCAATTTTTCTTCACCCGTTTATGACGCTGCTCAATCACCTCTGGGACGGTGACTTGGGAGAAACGCGTGTGGGATTGAATCTGGTTTTGTTTAACGTGATTGTTGATGCGGTGCACAGAACGTTTTTTGGATGGTGTTTATTGCCACCATGTCTTTAGCCAGGTAGTGTGTAATGCCCTGCATTGTATGTTTTTGACTCAGGATTCTGACTCATATGATGACATGCACTGAAAGCTCAATGGCTGTTATGGCTCAGATGTTGCCTTCTGTCTGACTGTGCTGCTTGTACATTTTTGTGAATAGCACTCGTTATGTTGCTCCTTACGCTTGCTTAATATGGTGGAACAGGTTCGTTTCGCTTTCTCCCCAGGTAGCCACCTCTGCTTGACATAATTTGCAAAAATACCTATGCTTGTAAATAGTCTTCTCATTTAACACAGAAATGCTGCCGCACAATAGATATACTGGCTTGTTTCAGACTCTGGTACGTTCATGATGTGGCTGCTTCTGCACTATAGACTAGTGGATACTGCTGCTATTTCTCCTGTTCCACACATGACTTAATCTGTCTGCAATGAGCATCCGTATAGAGATTGACACCTCTCAAAGACTTTCACTCTTTTAGTTTTTAGTTCAGTAGTTTGCTTAGTTTAATTGATTATATTGTAGCCCTCACAATATGCTTATTGCATACATGACCTATCGTAATAACAATACAGATGTAATTGTTCAGCCTTATCATTGATTATGAAACAACAGCTTTTCCAAAATCTGCATTGAAGATCCCAAGGATGTCTGGAACAGTACACTATGGGCAGATGACTCAACAGTTTTACTTTTGCACCGTTACTCCAAATGGTAGTTTCTATAAGGCCTTGACCAAATTGACATTATTCAATGAACTGTGAATTCTGCCCCTGACTCCTCTGGAGAATGTCAGGCCATTTGTCCAGGAGCTGAAACTGAACTGCAAATAGGTTGAACAGCTAGAAAGTAATTTAGGACCATCGCCCTGATCCTACTTAAACAAACTAAATAAAATGCAAAGATAAAACTTAAATACTGAGACCAATGAGCTATTCATTGCATTTGCTGGTAGACTGTTATGGGCAGCTGATAACCCTATAAGTGAAGCATCTGTCGCCAGCAATTGAAAATGCATTGAAAGGCCACATGAATTAAACAATGAATCAAGCTGAGATTCCTTTTATGGGATCACTTTCTCTGTCATCCAGATTGTCAGATCAGCTGGCAAGTTAATGCCTGTAGGAAGGTGGACAGTGTAGTTGTTGGCACACAAGTGCAGCCTAATGTAGTCGCCAAGGTGAGGTTGGAGATCTCATTTAGAATATGCTATGGTTGAGTTTCATATCTCATCAGCTTGGGATCACCCACATCTGCCCCATTTGAGGGACCACCGGTTGGTGAAATTGATCAAGGAGGCAAAATATGATGTAGTGACTCCGCTCAGCCCAGATTATTTTATTTGTAAAAGAAGTTCTCACTGCAACAAAGTTTGGGGACCGCTGCTTTATGGAATGACATGTCAGAGCCTACTTGTAGGCATCTGATCTGGAATGGTTATAACTTGTGCATAGTACTGAATCCTTCATTTTATTTGCCACAGTAATGAAAAACATTCATATCCAGAGCTTTCATTGATTGTTTTTCTACATTGTAATGATGGAGTAACATTTTTTGTGAGATTTTGTTAGTATCATGCTGTAAATCATTCTCTTGACTTTCTGTTGAATTGAATAACACAGCATGGTAAAAATTTTAATGGTTATTAAGTATGTGGCATTAATAAGTAATTGCATATTATGTGGTCTGGTCAAGACAATATCATTTATAATCTTATGTTTGTAAACATTAAATTGAAATTCAGCTTTGAGATAACATTCCATTATCTGGATGAGATATGGTGTACTTGCAACATAAGCAAAATAGTGACAAGAAAAGCAGGATATTTTATGCAGTAGCTTTTGCAGTAGGCCCACAAAATTTGCAGGTACATACATTATGTATGCACATGACGGTACAAAAAGCCTCTTAGAGTTCATGGTCAGTGAATACTGGTAATTTTAATATTGCATGAAGTGTCATTTCTGCATATGGTTGATCTAACTTTTCTTCATTTTCTTGGCAGAGAGGACTGGAAACCTGTGTTGACAATTAACTCCATCATCTACGGATTACAGTATCTGTTTTTGGTGAATATATTTACCAACATATGTTACTGTCTTGCATGCTGTACGTTTTCCTGCCTATACAGTGGATATAAAATGTCACATAAAATGGTAGGTTTTTGTGTGATAAAAATTAAACCAAGACAAATCATGTCAGAACTCATTTCACTGTTATTGCTAAATTGCAGCCTATACATTGAAGGTGAAAGCAAATTAGAAACCATTTAGTGAAAAGGCGGGGGGGGGGGGGGGTCATGTAAAAACCTGCTTGCATTAGTGTGCACACCCCTAAACAAATCGCTCCTTTCAATTTTAATATAGCACTTAGTCTTTTTGGGTAAGAGTCCACCAGTTTGTCACATCTGGACCTGGCAGCTTTTGCCCACACTTCCTTGCAAACATTTTGTACATCTGTCAGATTGCGAGGGCATTTCCTATGCACAGCCCTCTTCACGTCAGGTTAGGATGAGACAATGTGATTGATTTGATTCTGAACACAGCCACATCCTTGATTAGGGCTATGTTACCGGGAAGGGGGTGAAATCTTCATGTGTAGTAGGACTTTTTTGGGAGGGTTTACTTGTTTTGATGGGGGGCTTAAAAATGTTAGTGCTATGGTGTATATTAAAATCCTAGCTGTTCACAGTCAAATAGGGTGTGCACAATTATGCAGCCAGGGTTTTCTATGGTTTTAAGGGCATTTTTTTACCAAACAGTATTTAATTTGTTTTCATGTTCTTTGTATAGACTGCAGTTTCGAAATAAAAGTGGAGTAAGGTCTGACATGATTTATCTTTGGTTATCTTGGTTTTTTTTTTTTATCACACAGTAAGCTGCTATTTTAGTGGGGGTGTGTAGAGTGTTTATATCCACTGTATTTTCTTTACTGCCTTTTTAATGTAATTGCATCTGTTGACCTGTATTATGGGCAGACTGTGTAGTGATGCTCAATCTCTGTGTGTTTAACCTTTTGCTCTTTGGTCTTCTCCAGGAACCCAACCCAGAAGATCCCCTGAATAAAGATGCAGCAGAGGTCCTTCAGACAAACAGGAGGCTGTTTGAGCAGAATGTACAGAGATCACTGAGGGGTGGATATGTTGGGGCGACTTACTTTGAACGATGTCTTAAATAATCCTCAGGTTCTCCTAATATATAAATATATATATATAAATGGCCAATTTACCCAGACTTACTGACGGAGCAGACGAATCACTGTGTGGGCGAGGGAAGGACATGCAGATAGTCAAATGCTTCTTTTGGAAATTTAAAACGACAAACGTCACCACACTGAAATCCATGGCTCGCTGAGGTCCACCTGATTCACTCTCCAGATATGGACTGATGTACATTTCCCATGCAAACACGCATTTACAGACACAGGTGAAAGAACGTAGACTCAGAACACTGTACAGGCTCAATGGAACACTGATATTCACACTGGACAGGCACACAAGGCAAGATGCACGTACAAAAAGAGAACCATTCATATACAAGCTGACTGAGGAATCACATAGTTGTGCAAATAGGGCTATGTTACCGGGAAGGGGGTGAAATCTTCATGTGTAGTAGGACTTTTTTGGGAGGGTTTACTTGTTTTGATGGGGGGCTTAAAAATGTTAGTGCTATGGTGTATATTAAAATCCTAGCTGTTCACAGCTGATGACTGCGATATAATTACATTGAATATTATAAACAATTATAATGATAGTAAAATTAATGCAAACCAACAACTTATATTTGAGGATGGACAAATACAAATAAAGTATTTTTTTTTTAAGAAACGTCAGTCAGTGTCAGTGAATTAAGTATTTATCTTATTTCTTGTCAGTTTATAATGTAGATAAATAACTACCAGTTTTTGCTCTTTAATTGTTTAAGTGCCTGCATAATGACACAAGAAAATGGCTGGGGACCTGTGTCTCGTCATACGTTTTGTACAGCCTGTGATCTTCACAAACTTTAACACTTCATGCCCTGTAACCCATCATGACGCTCTTCAGATACATTTTTGATTTCATCAAATAAAAGCATTGGCAAACGGATTTTATCATGCCATTAAGGCTGTGGATAAATGTTTAAAAGAGCAATATAAATCCATGATTTTGCCTAATGGAGATGGTGACCAAGTGTATATGGTTTTTTTGCGGGAGGGGGGCTCCTGGTTGGACCTGTTCATTGGAAACCTTCTGTTGCATTCTTGGGGTTTTCAACTATGAATTGGCACCTTGCGGCTCCTCCTCGCCCTCTGTTCTGCAGTTCCTGTTATGTCTGGCCACAGATGTCTTTTTGAGGGTAGTCCATAGCAAAAATGTATAAACTCATCTGCAAATGCTAATTAATCTTAATTCTTTCTAGTTCTCCTTGATATTTTAAGTTAATGAGCTGCATTTTGTAAATTTCATGGAGGCAGCTGCTGAAACCATGCAGTAATAAAATGAGAATTGGATGCTTTGAGTTTCATTGGCCACCGAATTCCCCAGCCTGTGGTTGTATCCCTTTACGGCGGACTCTCCCATGAATGCTGTTTGTTTAATCGGTTATGAGTGATCAGTGAGTTTGTCACCATCCTTCAAAATGGGTGCCGTCTGTCTATTTTAGATGGGTAAATGACATGACGAGTTTAAAATTGAAACCCAAAATGAATTAAACTTCATGCAAACACCTACTTTTACTACTTTATTAAATGACATGGATGCTGATTTATATACACTCACCTAAAGGATTATTAGGAACACCATACTAATACGGTGTTTGACCCCCTTTCATCTTCAGAACTGCCTTAATTCTATGTGGCATTGATTCAACAAGGTGCTGAAAGCATTCTTTAGAAATATTTAGAAATATTATTAGGATAGCATCTTGCAGTTTATGGAGTTTTGTGGGATGCACATCCAGGGCATGAAGCTCCCGTTCCACCACATTCCAAAGATGCTCTATTGGGTTGAGATCTGGTGACTGTGGGGGCCATTTTAGTACAGTGAACTCATTGTCATGTTCAA
>JAABNY020000040.1:15811499-15823306 GCA_015164015.2 Brevimyrus niger | reverse complement strand
ACACACACACACACACACACACACAGGATTGTAATTATATCTTTGTGGGGACTCTCCATTCATTTCTATGGGGAAAACTCTAATCCCAACATGACAACAATAACTCCAACCTGTCAGGGTCTCTCCCGTCTGGCCCTGCACTTTGTGTCTCATCCCCTTTTGGCCTCGTGTGTTTTTTCTTGCTCTCCATGATGCCTTCATAGCTCATGGCTCGAGTGAGTGACTTCCAAGCTAACAGCTCTCCAGTTGTGGATTTGAGCTCGGCTTTGGCCTACATCACCATTTGTTTATTTTTGGGTTTTATTTCATTCTAGCTTTTGCTTTTTTCTTATCTTTCGTGGTTTGTCCTTTTGCTCTGTTTTGGTTTATCCTGCCTGTGTCTTGTTTTATGATTGTGAGTTTTTATTAGTTCTTAGTTATTCCTAATGTTGGCTTTCAGTGTTTTGCAGTGATAAATGTTTCGAGTTTCCTTGTTCTGCGATAAGTTCATTGTAATCCATACCCCATGTTCCTAGTATCTAGTCTTCTTAATTGATTGTGAGTTACACCTGTCCCTTGTTCTCCATGGTATTCTCTGTGTGTTTAAGTTTCTGCCTTAGTTTATTTATCATTGGGATAGAAAGTTAGATGCTGCTGCTGTGCTCCCGCCCCCCCCCCCCCCCCATTTGCTTTTGACCCGACGAGGTCCTTTGACATTGAAGTTTTCCCACTAAACCCCTTGGTCTTTTAAGTGGATTGGCACCTTTTATTGGCACCTGTGCCATGCTGTGCCATCACACTACCCAGCCCTAACCTTAACCTTAAGTAACCAAAATATGAGACTTTTGGCATTTTTAGTTTTTTGATTGCAAAATGGTCCCCACAATGTCAATGTTTTTATCACATTGTGGTGGCCTGTTTGTCCCCATCATGTAATGTAAATATAATCTACACATTGATACACACACAACAGGACTTTCAGAAAATGAAAAACATGGAGTAAGCTGGTACTAAACCTAGTATTTTTGAAAATTTATCAAAGGAATACTAATGTACAAAAATTAAAACAATGCAGGCAATATTTTCTTGCTACATTTTGCACTGTATTTAAATGCTGGATGTTACATGCATTTCTTTCTCCTCAGTGGTTCAGATTAATTTTGGGATGGCATATCAAATGTGTGAGCATGCGGCCAGTGAGCGGGACAGAGACGACGTGCCTCGTGAGGCTGACTGGCCATTCTCCGTGGAGACACGTCAGCCTGTGACATGTAAGTTGTGCACTGTAGGTATGAAAAATCAGCTCAAAGAACTGTAGACCCATTTTATTAATCTCCAGGCAGTTTCTGAGGTATGTGTAGAGCACTCATAACACTGAGAAGTGGATCTGGGTTCCTTACTGAAGCGTGTGACATATGGTCTGCTTTCCGAGTGCACGGTGAAAGGAGAATTGTGAAAAAGCAGAGAACTTCATGACAAATTTCATCTTCTTACATCATCAAAAGATATTTCTGTGCTGCTCTATTCTGAAAGTTTATTGACAGCAGAATTCATGAGCTGTGCAAATCGCTGGCATTTTCTGGCCTGAATATTGACCCTCATTCCGGAACATTCTCTCAGCCTGTTAAAACAATATTCATGTTCAGTTTAACAGATACAGAAGTAGATACTGTTACTCTGTCCCGATAGTCTTTTTTGTATTAGTGTTACTGAACACAGGAATGTCTCTGGAAAACATTCAAACACATCCTCAGCATCTAAAAATACTTCATTGTACTGTGTGTTCATTTTCATATTGAACTAGTGAGTAATATAGTGAGTAATATAGTGAGTATGAGAGGGACAGGAATAATATTATTACTTCACAGGGCCAGTCACTTTAATTTCATTATTCAAGTACCAGCATGCCTTACACCATGATGCTAGTACTGTATGTGTTAACCTTGTGGTTTAAATGTGTGTGTGTTTATGAGTTTTTTTTATTGTGAATGATCACATGGTAACTTGTGTACTGTTTTCCACTACAGTGTGTGTGTTTCTGTGAGTGCCACACTCTGAGTGTTTGCGCGATCATCCCCAGTTTAGAGGGGTAGGGGATTAACAGAATGAATGGAAGCGGTAAATAAAACCATGGCACCTGAAATGGATTCAAGTAATTACACCAGGTATATTTACAAGGACTGTCAGTGCAATTGGGTTGTGACCTGGGCCAAAAGAACGACCAAAACAAACTCCCAGGGTGATCTAATACCTCCTACTCTAACCAAAGAGAAAGGCAACAAATGACAATCACTCACCTTGACTTCCTACCCAAACACACACAAAATAGATCAACAAAAATGGCCGTCATTCCTTAACACACAAACACAATATGCAAAAGTAGCTGAGGTGAAGGTATCTGAGGGTGTATCTAAACCGTGGTCAACAAACAGGCAAAGTGATCGATAATTGGAAAAACTCACAAGGAGATAGAAATCCAGAAAACAAACCCGGGGTATAAATGAACTGGGAAAATCACAGGAATTATAAAGCACAGCGAAAGCCACAAAGCGAGAGTGGCAAGAGCAGCAGCTTTGCAGTGGCGGCCCTTTTCCTGGTAGGGGCCAGAAGTGATGACCTAATGTCAATGATGTTTGTTGAAATCATTATACAAGGTGATGTCATATCCCTTTGCTTTGTTAATCAATTTACTATTTTGAATTTACGTTTTCTATGAAATGTCTTACGTATAACCCGAAGTTGGCACATTCTTTAAATTTGAATAAAATGAAAACTAAAAGACTTTTAAATCACATGAGCCAATATTTTATTCACAACGAAACATAGATAACATAACAAATGTTCAAAGTGAGAAATTGTACACCTTTATACACTAAATGAGCTCATCTCAAATTTTATGCCTGCTGTAGGTCCCGAAAAAGTTGGCATGGGGGCAACAAATGGCTGAAAAAGCAAGAAAGTCTAAAAATATTCAGCTGGGAGAACATCTAGCGACTAATTAAGTTAATTGATATCAGTTCTGTAACATGATTAGCTATAAAAGGGATGTCTTAGAGAGGCAGAGTCTCTCAGAAGTAAAGATGGGCAAAGGTTCTCCAATCTCTAAAAGATTGCATAAAAAAAGATTGTGGAATACTTTAAAAACAATGTTCCTTAACGTCAAATTGCAAAGGCTTTGCAAATTTCATCATCTACAGTGCATAACATCATCAAAAGATTCAAAGAAACTGGAGACATCTCTGTGCGTGAGGGACAAGACCGGAGACCTTTATTGGATGCCCGTGGTCTTCGGGCCCACAGACGACACCGCATCACTCATCGACAATTGACAAGATTGTGTCAATGACGTTACTAAATGGGCCCAGGAATACTTCCAGAAACCACTGTGAGGAAACACAATCCGCTGTGCCATCTGCAGATGCCAACTAAAGCTTTATCATCCAACAAGGAAGCTGTATCTGAACATGGTCCAGAAGCACCGTCATGTCCTGTGGGCCAGGACTCATTTGAAATGGACTCTTTCAAAGTGGGAAAGTTTTCTATGGTCAGACGAGTCCAAATTTGACATTTTTGTTGGTAATCAAGGATGTCGTGTCCTCCAGGCTAAAGAGGAGGGAGACCCTAGCATGTTATCAGCATTCAAAAAGCCAGCAAAATACAGCAACATACAAAAAGCAGTTCAAAAGCCAACATCTCTGATGGTATGGGGGTGTATGAGTGCATACAGTATAGGCAGTTTGCATGTTTTGGAAGGAACTATGAATGCTGAAATGTATATAAAGGCTTTAGAGCAACATATGCTCCCCTCCAGATGACGTCTATTTCAGGGAAGGCCTGGTGTATTTCAGCAGGACAATGCAAAACCACATATCGCAGCTATTACAACAGCATGGCTCTGTTGGAGAAGAGTCTGGGTGCTGAATTGGCCTGCCTGCAGTCCAGATCGTTCACCTATAGCCTCCAGAGACCCCACCTATTCATTTATGTCCATTGTAGTGAATATTTTGTTTTTGCATCTATTTTTTTCACTGATGTAAGGAAACATATTTATTCCTGTTGTACACTAAGTAGGACATGCTGTGAAATGTAAAAATGAAAATAAATTTGAAAAAATAATTTTCAAAAAATTATTGTAAGAAAAATAATTGTAAGATTTCTTATTTCCTCCAAAGACAAAAAACCTAAAATTGAAGGTCACTTTCTTCCTCAGGAGGATAGAGAACATTTGGTGCGTCATTAAACGGAAAATGCGTCAAAAACAACCACAAACTCTTCAGCAGCTGACAACCTATATCAAGCAAGAATGGGACTAAATTCCAACACCAAAACTCCATAACCTCGATGCTCAGATGTGTTCAAACTGTTTTGAAAAGAAGACATGCCATACCATGGTAAACATGCTCCTGTCCCAACTATTTTGTGACCTGTAGCAAGCATCAAATTCGAAATTAACTGATTTTGTGCATAAAATCATAAAGTTTCTCAGTTTAAACATTTATGTTATCTGTGTTCTGTTGTAAATAAAATATTGGCTTATGTGATTTGAAAGTCTTTTAGCTTTCCTTTTATTCAAATTTAAAGAACATGCCAACTTTTCTAGAATTCAGGTTGTAAGTAAAGTTGCCTTGCGTTAAATGTAATTCATGTAACACTTAATATTAGGAAGCTTTTTATCAGCACAAATCCTGCTTATTTTGTCTTTAAGAAACCTAATGTGACAACATCTACCTCTTATGACTGGTTTGTTTTTATTGTTCATGTAAAAGGGAATGCAGTGAATATAAGGGCAGGTGTTGGAGGTTGCGATGTCAAAGGTTTCTGGGATCTGTCATCTCTGGAAGCAAATGGCATTAAATGCAGTAGCTTGCTAATTTATTCAATTGTGGAGATATGTGGCTGACTATTAATTCAGGGGAATCCACCAGTAGCTCACCATCTGACAAAGGTTCCTTTGGTGAGGCTTAGAGATTCAGGAGAAGTCATTACTCCTGCAACCCTCTTTGCATGTCACTCGAGACAGCATCTGCTTTTTAATGGCCATGGCAATTGAGTAAGCAGTGATCTGTACTGCTGCAATGTGTAACTGTTATGCAGGTGGAAGATGCAGGACTGCTTAAAGAGATGGATAAATCTATTGGTGCACTACCTGTGACATAACTGGCCCAGGTGACCTGATATATTTCCCCAAGATGGTCGCAAGGTAGAACTCCCGGGTAATTTACTAATCATGTACTGTAGCGATAGCAGCAATATCGGGGTGTGAACATCAGGAGATAAATAGAATCCCAGTCTCAACAGAACTTGCAATGAGAAGTGAAAGGGCTCATCTAACCACCCCCCCCCCCATACACTGGTGTTTTTGTTCCCTCCTCATGCCAAAACACTGGAATTTGCTACTTAAACTCTGTGGTTAGGTAGCTGAGCAGGTTCACATCGATGGTTTTTTTTACTGGTGTCTTGTCCCGACACACAAAAGCCAAAGAAAAAGTTGTATGTACCGCTGCTTCACTTTATTCCAAACACACAGGTAGCACGTCTTTAATGGTCATCTCCGTTATTACAGCAAGGAGTCAAACTAGCGACAGTGATGATGAAGAGGAAACAGAAGAGGAGAGGGATGAAGAAGAGGGGGAAGATTTGCAAACTTTTACAAAGGTTAAAAAAAGGGACGGGGACACTCGATGCCTTGCAGAATTCAATACTAATCGACGGCCCTCATTAGCGGACAACATCTCAGATGGAAGGGTAAGTGCCATTGAGATTTAAATGCTCATGTCTAACCAGTGTTTCTGTTATAAGTGCTAATAAGACTGAGCCTCAGCTTTGGTTTGTTGACTATACCCGTATCTGCTTTAGCTTTCCCCCCTCTCCATAGAGGACCTGGGACAGTTTGCTCTGCGCCCTGCTCCGAGAGACTCAACAATCCAATGCAGGATAACACGGGACAGAAGAGGCATGGAGAGAGGAATTTACCCCACATATTACCTCCATCTTGAGAAAGAAGATGGGACACGGGTCCGTAAGCAGGAAGCGAAGGACACAATTGGTTAAAATCACAAAGGTTCATCCAATATTTAACAAACTTGACAATTCCATAACAGGTCTTTCTGATGGCTGGCAGGAAGAGGAAAAAGAGCAAAACGTCAAACTACCTGATCTCCACTGACCCAACCGACTTATCCAGAAAGACAAAGAGCTACATAGGCAAATTACGGTGAGCCTTCCTGCCATCTTCTGGCAACACTGGAGAGTGTTGTGTCCTAAACAATCACCTGCCTTTCAGTAGAGCTCTCCCTGAATTGCATGTTGCTGTATTTTAATATTGACATTGTCAGGATCAGTCTCTGTCCCATGTCTGTTCCCTGTTTGGCCAGCAGGTGTCAGTGACCATCCCATGTCCATTAGCTCCTAATATGTTCTCCTGTGCATTGTGCTGCCACACGGCTTAATGGATTGAGCTGGTTGCTGTGTCATCCAGGCTTCTTTTTTGTCGTATGTTTAATTTTTCTACTTTGTTTCCTGGTGTATTTTTCTGTTGTTCCCAGTTCTTGTTTGCAGTACTGTTAATTTATCTATGTTATCCTAGTCTCCCCTGGTGTGTGATCCTTTACCTGTTGATTGCCCCTCACCTGTTTGTTGCTGCCCAAACCTGTCTCCTGTTAATCCTTGTCATGTGTGTAATTAGATTCCCTTATTTAGTCTTTAGTCGGTCATTTTAGTTGTTCTGGAGTAGCTTTATGTGTTTGTTTCTGCAGTGCTCTGATTGTTCCTGTGTTGCTCCCTGCCTTAGTTCTTGTGTTACGGCTTTGTTTTTGACCCCTCATGATCCTTTTATTTGATTTTTTGTTGACTTCTATTTCTTGTTTCTTTCTTTATTATTTTAGTTAAATAAAGTTCTTTGTATTTTGTGAGCTGCACTATGGATTGTCCCTTTGTCCTTCAGCAAGCCCATTTGTAACGGCAACTTCCTGCTCTGTGAATCATGCCGTTTGGGTCTTTCAGTCATACGATCCTTTTCCCTTTTCAGGTCCAACGTGCTGGGTACTAAATTCACTGTGTTTGACAGCGGAGAAAATCCAGAAAAACAGCCTTTTATCAAAGAGACAGAGATGCTTCGCCAAGAACTTGCAGCCATCTGCTATGTGAGTTGAATTTATGCCTGGAGGGTTTTGGATTAGGTATACATGCTGGTGTGGTCAGTGTGAATGGACAGACAATATCGGTACCAGAGACATACGGTCGGGACAGTCTGGCAAGCAAAGCCCCCCCCCTTTCCTGAGTACAGCAATGCTGAAATGGTATTTGCAGAACTTTTTCCCATTGATATTTCATATATTTATGATTAATACTGAGATCCAGATTATCCTACTTATTGCATAAAGGCAGTCCCCAGGTGAGGAACATCCGAAGCCAATTATATTAATTAGTTTAAAAACAATGGTTTGTAATGGTGAATGCATACACTACTTTGTGACCCTCGTGAAAACAATGTATGCCTTCAGTGGTTTGTTGGCTCAAGGTACAGTACAGTACCATATGCAGTTACTTTTATTATTACTGTATCTTAATAATAATTGGTGATATCTTAAACAACTGAGGTATTGTCAATGTTTGCCTGAGAACGATAATACATTAGTTGCCAAATAAGTAGATTAACAATTTTTTGATAACTAATTGCCGCACAAACTTCTATTTAGCTTGCAGAAACCGGTGCTCTGGTTTTCTTTCACAGTCCAAAGCAATCTGGCATCGTTGTCTCTGACTTGCCCTTGGTACGTGTGCGAGTCTGAGACCTGTAAGGTACTGGATTCCCATTTATTAAAGCTTCCTTATGTTTTTAGTCAAAAGCAGCATGTGGCTCAGTGAGCTAAAACTCTGTTTGTGTTCGGAAGGTTGCTGGTTTGATCCGTGCCTCACCAGAGGAGCCACATGGCTATTGCATTCTCGAGCAAGGCCCTTAAGCTCAATGAGTAGCTGCTCTTTGCTGTCAAGCTTGCTCTCGCCTGTATGTTTCTGTGTGTCACAGAGAGCAAGATGGCGTAGGCAAAAAGAGATATTCCCTATAGGCTCAATAAAGTATAATCTTTTTAATTAAGTCTTGAATTTTTCTGTAAGTCTGTAAATTAGGTAAGCCTAGAGTTATATGCATAGGATGCCTGAAATAAATTCAAAGATGAAATGCAAAATTAAACAAATTTAGAATCGGAACCAGAATCAGATTAATTGGCCTAGTGCGTGTGTGGCACACACATGCAATTTCTTTCTGGCAGTTGGTCTCTCTCCAGTATATTATAATACAATAGAACAAAACGGTACAGATTAAATACATTTTTACATAGAAAAGATATCTTATTGTGCAAACAACATACAAGGTGCAAAGTGAATGGGATGTCTTAAATTCAGTTTTGTGAGTGTGGCTGGGTGTAGCAGTCAGGGAAACAGGTGTAGGTTGATGTTTGTAATTGTGATGGCTTGAGGGAAGAGACTGTTCCTGTGGCGACTGACATCTGGATCGTCTGCTAGAGGGGAGGAGTTTAAAGAGGGTCCAGGATGTGATGGGTCACTGATGATTTTTTTGCTTCTTGAAGTGTCCAAGTCCTGGAGGAAGGGGAGGGCAAGGGGGCACCGGTGATTCGTTCTGCTGTCCTAACTGCCCGTTGCAGTCTGTTCTGGAGGGGTGCAGGATGAACTCGATTAAATTAAGGACGAGTATCAAAATGATATGCTTCCTGTTGACCACATGCTCCCCTGGACCTCATTAAATATCTAAATCCCTTATTCAAGAGTTCAGTGCAGCGTGATGTTTGATGTGGATTATTTTCTAACAATAATACTGGACCCATTTCAACATAAACTATTATCATAAATGAGTAACAATGACAGACTGACAGCCTTAGAGGGTATAGGTGACCCTGGCATTGCACCCATCACTACATGATTTATTAAAGTTATTTAAAGAGGTATTAGCTAAATTCCTTCAACCAGTCTTATTTACAGCGGGAAGTACATAATATTTCATTTTATTCTTCGTGGAGCAATTGAAAACTTATTAGACACTGTAGTGTTACTGTGGAGAATGCATTATAAAGGATTAGACTGTGTTTGCTGGCTTTGGATGAAAAGAAATATTGGTTTACACATATAATCTTATATTCTGAGTTAAGAGAAGTTAGTAAATATACTAGTATTGCAGTGTTGTAAACCAAAACAATATTCTAAAATCTTTCATTCATTGCTCTGTAGTTGATAGTAATATACAGGTTAATGATTTTAATATATAGTGTCTATAGCACAAGGGATTATCCTCCATCACCATTATGCCAATGACTATTAATAACCAGAGTATCAAAGTATTATTTTAAGAATAACTGCAACAATCGGAGTTAAAAGATGAGGACATGAATTTTGTATGGTAACATTAGTGATTTTTTTGCTGAATTATTTTTAATCAAAGCAGGATGGGGGTTACATTGACAGCTGCTGCCTGGTGCTTCCTACACAGCTGTACTCTGAATAAGCTACTTTCCTGCCACTCATTCCCTAGCAACACAATCTAACCATTACAGTATCACTTATTCTGAATTGAGGCCTCATCCTCTATGATGAGCAGAGAGCACTAGGGAGTATGCACTGATTACAGCACCCACTACACCATCTCAGGGATGAGAACCTGAGGGTGGTGGGTGGTACCTCAGCACCACACTAGTCCAACTGGAACAGTGTGAGTTTTTTTCCCCAGTAGCTAGAGTGCCAATCCTGTCACCAACCCCCAAATGTTCCCTGTGCATACCGAACTGAAAATGGTGAAAATGGTCACCAGACTTTCCTTTGTAAGATAACTAATATGTCTTGACTCATCATACATTTTTAAATAAAAAAACAGGAATCAATTAGCTACATGGCTGTAACGAGATGCCTCAGAGAATACACTCACTCTGAGATTGGGGTTGGGGCTCACGCTCACCGTGCAGGGTAACGGAAGTAACACAGTTACTCTGAGGCGGGGGTCGGGGCACATGGTCACCAGCTAGGGTAATGGGAGTAACACACTAGCAGTGAGACGAGGATCAGGGCACACACTCACTGGGCAGGGTAACGGGAGTTACACACTTGCATTCACTGCAAAACACATATCTCACTGAGACAGAGAAATAAACTGTCATGGTGTTTATAGCACAATGTTTCTTATTTTTAGATTACGGTTTTCCTCAGTTGCTTAGAGATGTAACTCACATAGTTAATTGTCAGTCCCATATGAACAACTTGAACAGCAAGAGTTTCAGCACGAGTCTAATTTTTTCTTAGTCATTTTTGTAGAGTGACTTTATGTTTTACACTAAAGAAGTACTGTATTCCTTTTCAAATGTTCATTCATTCAATCATTCGTTCATTTCATGTTGTCCTGTCTTGTCATTACGGAAGTTTATAAAGCTGGAATCCATTGCTGTTCCACACAAATTCATTTTTGTGGATGGAGCTGGCTTTAATTTGGCCAAGACAAGGAGGTGTGGAAAAAAAGTAATCAGTCATGGGCCCAAGGTCCAGATACCAGGGCTGAAAGGTGCTAATGTAACCATATGTGCTACACAAGGTGTCAGGGTCAGTGCCTGTATTTCACTCTGTGTCCCTTCCCCGTTTGGCCAGCAGGTGTTGCTGGTCATCTCGTCCTTCATGTGTGTCTTTGGTTTTCCCCTGTTTTCTGTTGGCCTCATGGCTCAACACCTTGCGTGTCCTGTTTGTGAACTCAATTGATCCTGTGTTTGAATCCCACCTCCCCTGTTTTTGTATTTTGCTCCCTAGTGTTTTGTTTGAGTTTCTCCGGTTTTTGTGTCTGATTTTGTATTTGGTTTTTGTTCTGTTCCTTGTGCCCCTGCTTGTGTCTTTACCTGTCTGTAATTCCCCAGTGTTCTGATTCCTTGCTTAGTTATTTGTTTCCCTGCTTTTAGTTCCTTTGAGTTTATTAGTTTTACCTGTGCCCCGTTTCCCTGGTCTTTGTCAATTCGCCTCACCTGTCCTGTGTTAGTCTTGATACCCCTTAGTATTTTAGTTCCTGCTTCATTCCAGTTCCCTAGTGGTTCATTGTTTGTATTTGGCTTTGATTATTTTTTGTTATGCTTGTATCAGTCTATGGATGTATTTGATTGCGTTTCATTTTTGTAGTTGTCCATATTATAAATTCTCTGTGTTAGATTTGTATCCGGTTACTGTTATTTAGTCTTAGTTTATCCCCTTTTTACTTTTGATCTTTCTGTGACACTAGGTGAATCAGGTGTTGTAGCAAACATACCAGCAGCTGGGCCTTTTAATGCTATAAAACTCTGAACATTCCTGAATGAGCTCTACAGACAACTTCTGGTGTCTGAAGGGGGATTGGATGCTGAAGTTTATATGTGTTTATATGGGACAATGTTCCATTCCACTACTCATCTGCAGTGATGGACTGGTTTAGGGGTCATCCAGGCAGGTCCATGGAATTTCTTCCACCATATTTCCCATTTTTTAATCCAATTAAGGAGATTTTTCAGATGGAGATGGGAGGTGTATGAATACAATCTTTTTTTTTTTTTTGTTGGATATTATGGGTGAGGCATGTTGATGTCACAGCATCAGACTTCCAATGGCTGGATTTAATATGCCTGAAGGTATTTCCACTGCTGCATTGCTAAAGAAAATATTTTATGTGATATGGATGAATGCATGTGGCCAGATTTTAAGGACAGGACTGGATAAGGGGATTAAATTAAAATGCACCATTTTTGTGTTGATCATCTACACGTTTTCGAGTTTTCAATGTAAGCAATTTTGTGTATAACTGTATAAAGCCCAGT
>JAABNY020000040.1:15767174-15795396 GCA_015164015.2 Brevimyrus niger | reverse complement strand
GATTGTGGTCACCTGTTGCTCGTTCAGTCTAGCTTGTGTTTGGTATTTAGTCTGTGTCTCAGTCAGTCTTCCCCAGACCTGTCATTAACGTCTACATGTTCGTGAGTACCCAGTCCATTCTACCCAATAAAATCCTGTTGTTTCCTTGAACCTGGCTTCTCTCGCCTACCTTATTTGCTCGCCGCTCACCGAACGTGAAACTCTCCCCTGCTGTTTCCTCACAGGCATAAATAATCAAACCCAAACAGCCAAAAGAAAATAATAAAAGATCTCTTAATTCTGATATAAAGTGATTTGGGTGCCAACAATGTCTGAACAGTTTTTTATTAAGGTTATAGTGCTGATTAAGAATATGACTGTTTTTGCTAGATTGGCTCTAGTTTCTGAGATATTTAATAGTTATCTAAGTAATTAACGCAACATGTTTGAAGAGCATTCAGAACTGAAAGCTACAAAAAAGAAATTCAAAATATCTATCAGTGACAGGAAAAAGTTATGCATGATTTGATTAAATAATAGAATATTGATTAGTTAAATATTGTTATTAATGTCAATGCTTCAAAAAAAATACTGTGGCTGGTTGAAAAAGACAACTAATGTCTACGAAGTACGATGCAACTTCTGTAAAAAAGTCATCAAACTGTCACCAATGGGTTCTAAAGCCATCAATTCATATATCAGGGGAGAGAAGCACAAGCGTTTTGTCGAAAGTCAGACAACAACTGTCGCCATTCAGTTGTTTGCCAGTCCTGCAAGTACAACCTCTACAGATACAGTAGGCCTACACCCGCTTGGTCTTCGGATCCCACGATAAGCAATGCCTTCGGTACATTTTCCTCAACCGAAACACTGAAAGCAGAAGTGCTATGGGCTTTGCAAACGGTTAGCCGACATCACTCCTATACATCCAATGATGACATTCACACTGTGGTGAGCAATTTGCTGGGACACAGTTAGTAACTGTAGGACGTTGTGGCCAACATACCCTTCACAACTCATTCAAGACCGGTTTTGAAGTGTGGATGGTGGAGAAAGGGCTCAAAGTTCTACATTTTCTTTTCCACTCTGCACCAGCCAGAAGAGAGGACTTCACAGCTGCAACATCATCCTCAAGATTCCCTCTACCTTTCCGTGGCTGTCGGTGGCTCGAAAATTTGCCAGCTGTCGAACGATCATTGGAAGTCTGGCCCTTTATTGTGAAATGTGTGGAAATGTGTGGAAGTCAAAATAGGTAAAAAATCCAGGGACATTTTCATTTCACTGCATTTGTGAAGCCCGAATGGATTCCATTCTTCCAGCCAAACTACATTTTTTCATGGCCCTATTATGAGCATTTCAACAATTTCTAGCTAAAAACCAGACAGGTGTTCCATGATGCCCTTCCTTTGGAAGGACTTGGCAGATTTGATCTGGGTAAATATTCGCCATCACAGCAGCAACAGCAATAACTGAACATGAAAACACCCACATGTGAACTTTAATTTTATCTTCACTCTCCTTCAATGCATCGTTCATTTCATTTCTTAAGACACTGTTAAAGAGTCAAAAGACATACCAACAGCTGTTGCATTTCTTATCACACACAAGTTTCATTGGAGGAATGCATTATTTTCGTGGATGTCCATTATCTCAAAAACTAGAACCAATACAGCAAAAGCAATGTGATTTTTGAATTCAGCACCCTCAAAATACCCTAAGTCCAGTCTGAAGACCTTGGTACCAGATTTTTTTTAACTGAGTAGTTATAAAATTTCTATTATTTCTACTTTAAAGTTATTAAAGTAAAATAAATATATATTCATTATTCGTGGTATCTTACAGTGTGATGTATTGATGCATTTTCAATAACTGGGAACTGGAAAATGTCCAACCACCTACTTAAATATGTACTATGGAACAGCTGAGTGGAATGAATTCGTAATGCAAATTTATGTAAGAGAATCCTAATTCTGGTTGAGTTTGATGCTAACATAAGACAACAGTTCTCATAGACTTGCTAGTAGAAATGATCTCTTAGCGAATCCTGAACAGTAAGTAAGCATCTATTTTGGTTGTATGTTGCTCTTGTACTCAAAACCCAGCCATGCCTTTACCGAGCCAGTCTTTCTGCAGTGGAAAACCAAAGCAAGCTGGAAGCCTGCTGTAACATGTCTTTCTCGGGGTATGGCTCGATTCCTGTATGCCATTTCAGTCACCGTCCATCAGTAGCTTACACATTCTTTATAACCTACTGCTGAACTGAATGACGGGTCAGACATCCAATATCGCAACTGTACAGTACTCAGTAACCAACAGAACCTTAGTCATTTTAATAAACATGTTTTTCCAGTGTTTATTACCACTGGTATATATTTGATTGTGCACATGGACATGAACAACCATTTACTGAAAAAAATGTGCCTATGTGTGTTTTAAAAAATCTGTTTTTGCTGCTTGCTGCTAAATGCTGCTTAGTAGTTCCCATCCGGGGCTGCTCCCCAGAGACCGTGCGCAAGGCCGGGAACAATCTCTGGACATAATCATGTTGCGAGAATATGATACCAGGAGCCCAATGCTTGCATTACCTCGCCGGCGTGCGCTGAGACCAATTGGAGGTTTTAGCTGTGTCAAGTTGTTGGACGGAGATTCCGACGGGTCGAACTCCGCGCGGGCACTGTTTGTGTGAAGTCTGCAAAAAATAAGAAGCGTGGGGCGGGTTGCTAGGTTCTGTAATACCTTCCTGTTAGAGAGCACCTACTGCTGGATAGAGAGAATTACACCTGGTTCGCAGACATTAAGTTATCAAACTCTAAAGGCGAGTCTGTACATTAATAAGCACATGTAATATATTTTTTTCTTTTAAATACCAATGACCCCGTTTTGCCAGTATATGCTGTAGCGTGTATGGTATGGGACTGGCTTCCATGTTGTTTCACCATGCGACACCCTGAAAACAGCTTGCCTTATCGATCACGAAACATTAGCTAGCAGGGCTGGGGCCCGTTCCCTGCTGTGAACATTAGCTGCCTGGCCCATGGTCACCTGTGCAGGCCTGGCGTGCCATGTAATGACTATAGAGCGATTCATTAAAATAACTCAGGCTTATTCTGCCAGAGTTTAAAATTTTTTTTTTATGTATATTGCTAAATATCACTCACTAGTTGCTACAGCTATTAAATGTAATTAAATAAACTGGTCCAACTTATTTAAAATAAATGAAGAGTGTGTGTGTGTGTGTGTGTGTGGTGTTCATCTTGCGTCTTAAGTTAAGGTTAGATTTTTATACTAGTTTAAAATAACACATTTTTGTTTGTCTATTTAACAAATACATTTATACCTTTAAACCTTAACAGAAGGTTAAGGTTGAAAGGGCCAGGCTATGTACACTTTTTCACAGGGATTATGCTGAGTCTATATATACGGATCCACAGTGTCCAGAGCTACTGATCCAAGCAAACGCTCCAGCTGTCTCAAAAATCATCAAGCCTCTCAGCTAACAGAGGCAGCCGCACAATTAGCGGCAAAAAGTGCTGGAATCGAAATGGAAGCTGCTATTGATGCACAACGTCAATAACTAAAAGAACTGGAAAAACCAAAGAGACATTGAGGTCATAGAAGCCAAGCGTAGAGTGCATGCTGAGGAGGAATCAAAGGAGCACAGGCAGAGATGTAGATCAGTGCAGTGAAGAGATTGCTCCTTCTCCGCCTGCCCCCTGCACTGGCTGTGAGAATGTTCCAAAAGGTGAGACAGCTCTAGCTCAAGCGATACAGGAGACAATGGTCCTCGCATGACTTTCACTTCCAGAACACACTATATTCTAGGGTGATCCACTTAAGTTTACTGAGTGGAGCACAAGCTTCAAAACACTTACTGTATAGAGCGTTGTTGCTCAAACGCAGCAGATAAATTGTTTTAACTGAAAAGGTACATCAGTGGGGAAGCAAAGCTTGCTCTGGAAGGCAGCTTCTACAGAAAAGATGATGAAGCCTAGAAAAAAGCATGGGATAAACTGAATAGAAGGTATGGCCACTCATCTATGGTGCAGAACGCATTTAGAGACAAGCTTAATAAATGGCAAAGGATTGGTTCTAAAGAGTATATTAAGAGTATGGGGACTTTCTGCAAGGATGCAGTGATGCCATGCCTCATGTCAAGGGTCTGCAGATACTAGATGATTGTGAAGAAAATCAGAAAATGCTAATCAATCTTCCAGGTTGGGTTACTTCAAGATGGAACCGTTATGCCACAGAACAGCTGGACCAAGGCAAAGATCATCCCAGTCTTAAAGACTTTGCTTTGTTTGTCTCTCAGAAGAAGTGCGTATAACATGCAATCCAGTGTCATCTCTGTATGAAGAATGGACACACAGAGCAGTAACATATTACTACATCTGGAGTTCTGTGGAAAGTTGCAGACCACAATGTAACCAGTAAAACTCAGACTCTGGATGGGAAGATGGGAAGAGACTGTGTTGCGAAGTCAGAGAGTCAGTGGACTCAGAGCTAGAGGGTATTTCCAAGATATCTTTATTGACCTACCTCCAGCCTATGCCACAGATTTTATACTTCTTGAACATGTACACATTCCCACCTGTGAAACAGCCAACGAGTGGGAGCACGTTTTAGTCATATCTCATGAAGTGCCTCTGCTGATGGATCGTAGTGTAGGACGTCTAATTGGTTATGACTGCTTTAGAGCTCTGGTACCAAGAGAGGTAATCACAGGAGGTTATGAGCCTTATGCTATTAAGACAGACCTAGGTTTGAGCATTTTTGGAGGGTAAACTCCAAGCAGGTGACAGGTCTGTGCCATCATATATCTATCAGAGAGCTACCCTCCATGACCCCGATGGCTGTCATTAAGGCCCTTGAGTCTGACTTTGTAGATACTGGCTCAATGAAAAGGAGCATATCTCAGGAAGATATTAAATTTCTATACATTCTGAAAAAAAGAAATCAAGCAGAATGAGCAGGGCCACCTGGTGATGTCCCTTCCTTTCAGAATACGTCCTCAGCCACCAGACAATAAGAATCTTGCTGTTGTGCGACTGAAGCATCTGAAAAGGACATTTGAAAGATATCCTAAGTTCAAGAAGGATTATTCGAGGTTCATAGGAGGGGTCCTCCAAGATGGTGATGCAGGGAATACTGACAACCAATCGGAAGCGGGAAATGTGTGGTATATTCCACATCAGTGTGTTTACCACCCAAAAAAGCCTGACAAAATCAGAGTGGTTTTTGATTGTTCAGCAAAGTACAAGGGTGGTTGCCTTACAAATGATCATATGCTTACGGGACCAGATCTTATGAGTGGACTGATCAGAGTGCTCTGTAGATTTCGTAAACATGCAGTTGTAGTCGTGGGTGACATTGAGAAAATGTTTCGCAGGTTTCGTGTTAGCAAAAATAACAGAGATTTTCTAAGATTTCTGTGGTGGGGACCTGCAGCTGATAGGTTGCTGTTGAGTGATGGCTGAGTGATGGTTGATTGGCAAGGGCAGAGCTAGCTAGCAGGCTGTGCTGGTCGACAGCTCATGAATTAGCATTAGCATTTGCTGCCTGTACCAGATCACTATACTCTTGATCAATGTGAGTTTTTTTAAAGTAATGATTATTAGAATTCTGTTCATAGCTCCTGCTGCTTCTCATCAAAAGGATTACAGAGAAAAAAATCCTTGAAAAAGCAAGCAGACAACTACCTGGACATAAGAAAGTGCCCACATCCCAACAGCGATTTTAAATGTATTAATCAAATTGTAGGCTGCGAATAATCACTATTAATCACAAGTTAAAACTTTTTATATTTACATAACATTCATATTTTGGACAGACCTAGGCCCACCAGGCCCATCCATTGGCTATGTCCCTGCAACATATCATGCAGAATAGAGAATCTTTTAAACAATATATTAGCTATAGGCTGACTGACCCTGCATTGTGACCCCTAAGCACTTATCTGTATATTGTTACAAATGCCTGGCTCAGGGCACTGTAACATGGAAGGGGTGGCCACTCATAGACTGCAGTAATCAAATAATATTTATTAAAGACGACTAGTTTAACAATTGAAATTAAGTCCAAATTAAATGTTAGATTTGTAAACAAATAACATAAAGCAAGCAAGAAAATGCTGAGAGTCGCAGTAACAAACATAAAAGATCCAAGTAAGATCCAAAAGGGTGCTACAGACATGGAGATATGGCAGTTCCCTCTCAGCCAGGAGTTAAAGCTGCTTTTTCAAACCAGGAAGTAGTTAACGTAATTCAGGACTCCTATCCCAGCACCATCTGCAAGAGACACGGGTACCACACAAAGAGGAAGTTCCAGGCAAGGCTACAACAATATGTATCTGTGTGTGTCTCATGGAGAGCAAGATGGGCTAGGCGAAAAGAGAATTTTCCCTCAGGGATTAACAAAGTATCAATGTTACCATTATTGTACTGAACATGAAAAAAATGTGATGACTGGCCATAATGTAATACATTTCTGACCGTATCACCAAAGTAGATAACATCTCACTCACTCTGGAGATGATGGTCCTTGTGATCACAGGCCAAACTGAACGTCTTGGGTTCATGAAATGCTACCTTTGATTACTGCTTGGCCTTTTCGATTATTCCTAGACAAAATGGGGCTTGCCACCCTTCTGAATTCTGATCCGTGATCCTACGTGATCCTAGTCTCTTGGTCAGATTTTGCATTCTGTGTAGCGTGTCTCCTAGTGCCAAGTTCACCACAGTCCCATCTCCTAGCCTGTTCACTTGCCTCCTTGTTTTAACTAATAGACGTATGTCTCCTACCCCCAAGTTGGCCATTGACTTATGTCTTGTATGTAACTCATCCCCTTGGTGGCTTCTTGGTTTCCCTCACCGGGTTTCTGTCTCTTGCATTCACAAATCCTCCATTCTCAAGTCTTTATTTATGTGTCTGACCAGTCAGTAACCCAAAGTACTATCAGTTGCCAGCATCTGTTCCTCACATACTCAGGGACTGTCAGGTGGAATACTGCCAGCTGGGTGGTGGTGCAGCTCAGGGTACCGTTTTTTTCTGTGTTTTGCATTATGTTGGATGGTTGTGTAAATAATACCATTTGTCCTCTGAGTCCAACATAATGGCACAGCAATATTAAAATACTTTGGTACATCCTCGATACAGTGTAGAGCAATTACTGTTTAAATGACTGTGTTACCATGGAGTTATTGACAGAACAGAGGGCCTTTATTGGGTAACTGATTGTATTACCATGGAGTCATCAATGGAGCAGAAGGCCGTACCATGTTACTGAAGCTGAATTTTTATTTTTAATGTGGAATTTAGAATTTGGTGAATTACAGAGAAAACTTGCTGCTTGGAGCGTGGGGCACAAAACTGAAGAAGATACATTTTAAATTTGTGGTGGATTTGAAGTAAGTCGTGGTGTTCATCCCCTCACCAAATTAAAAATTATAGACTGTTGTGGCAGTGGTTTGCTCAGCAGCAGCTAGCCAGTGGGCAACCTTTTTCATTTTAGCTGAGCAGCAAACTTTGTTTTAATGAAGCTGGACATGCTGCTATGTTTCAAGTCAGTACACGGGGCCATGGAGACTGGGCATTTTGGGGTAACTAAGATACTAGGAAAGCTGGGGCAGCATTTTTATTAGCCCGGATGCCGGCATAACACCAAGTCATTCATGCACTGCTGCAATGCGTGTAAGGGTCCTAGCCGACAATCCCGGGCTCCCCTGCAGCCATACCTGGTGTATCCCCCATGCAGTGCATGGGGGTAGACTTCCTGGGGCCCTTCCCCTGAATGTAGGCCAGGAACCGCTATGTACTCGTGGCTGTAGGAGAATAGAGGGGATGAGTTCCACCACCACTGCTACTAAAGTCCTTAAGGAGTTTTTTTTTGCAGGTTTGGGGCCCCTGAGGAGCTGTACAGCGACCACCTTCAGGTGATGTACCTAGGTGAGGTCAACTGTGACTACACAGTTCAGCATCCCACTGATCCCTGCTGCACTGGAGCAGATTCGGTCAGCCTGGAATTTCCCCAAGTTAGTCCAGCAAACTCTGTACCATGTCATCTGCATACAGGAGAGACATGACTGGAAGACCACATTCATCATAACAAATATCAGGTTATGCTTTTCAGGCTTTGTAACTCCTCTACAGTCTTCTAATGCTTCATGAATATGATTTTCAAAGACCTGATTGATTAATCACTTATCATGTACATTCTACTTATCCATCCATTACCATTTGCTTGTCCAGGGTTTGGGTTGTGGGGGTAGCAACTTCAGGAGGGACACCCAGACCTCCCTCTCCCCAGCCACTTCTACCAGCTCTTTGGGGGGATGCCGAGGCGTTTCCAGGCCAGCCGAGAGATGTAACCCCTCAAGCGCGCCCTGGGTCTGCCCCGTGGCTTCCGCCCTGTAGGACATGCATGGAAAACCTTTCCAGGTAGCCACCCAGGAGGCATTATAAATATAAGGAGACCACCACCCCGATCTCCCAATCCTGCACTACTGTTCGCCCCACAACATCCAGCGCATTCAGGTACTCTGGACGAATTTCATTCACCCCTGGGGCCCAGCTGCTAAGGAGCTAACGACCCTGGCAACCTCGGCCTCAGTGATGAGCAAGTCTGCCCCAGCCCCCTCCGGCTCAGTGCCCTCATATGTCTCGAAGGCAGTGTGTGTACATCTATCTGAGGCAGGGTTGAGGAAATCCTCAAAGTATTCCTTTCACCTTTGGGTCACGTACCTAGGTGAGGTAAACAGCACCCTCTCCTCACTGTGAACTGCATACTATCACCTTAATGTCCAACAAGGCTAACATCATGGACGATGGCTTGCTGTCCCATGCACAGGTGGAGAATGACGTATTGAGCAGCTCGGTTTTGTGGTGTGTAATTCTGTAGGAGGAGGACCACTTCGAACTCATCTGTACTGAAATCATGCTCCACTCTGCTTTCAGCCAACAGCCACCTGGCTCCTGCTCTGGCTGGTTGCTGCCAGAGAGTCAATCAGTGTGAGGAATTGCGGGGCAGGTGGCCTGGAGCACTTCTTCGTCAGTTTGCCCAAAGCTGTGCCAGCTTCACTACTACCCACCGATTCATATTAGGTGTAGAACTGGTGTGTGTACAGGGATGTGTTACAGCATCAGACGGATTCAGTTCATCAGTACAGGTCAAATAAACTTTAGCAAATATACCCTTAATATTAAGTATAATATGAGAAGACTGGGTGGGTTTCTACAGGGATTTAATGGGGCTGTAAGGATTGCTCCAAGTAGTTGAACAGAACCATATGACCTGGGAATGCAAGTAAACAGAAAAAAAGAGAGCTGAGACAGGCTTAGCAAAATCAAGGATGGGTAAGGAAGACAAACGAAAGAAAGTCATGTGGCACCGGTGGGGTATCCCATCAAGCCTGATAAATCAAAATCCCAGCATTTTGATAAGTATTGTTACATTGATAGGCATTTCGATTCCAGTACTGGGGCTGATCTTATTACCTGTTCATGCTAATTTGCACTTTTGAAATAGCTGGTTCTATAGCAGGCTAACTCCAAAGCTTAAGTTTGCTTTGTATCAAGGAAGACCCACAAGGCAGAAACAAAATGTTGTGTTTACATACAAGCAAGAAAGGGTATTTATCAAACATTCATTTAATGAACACAAGGGTGTGCGGACAAACCGGGCTGCAGAGAACACCGCTCTCGTTTTACCTTATTTTTATGAAGTTGTTGCTCATATCAACAATTAGCTACTCAGGGCTACTATAGAAACCTGTGTTCATGCACAATGAAGGCATTAACAGGCTTGGCTTGAGTTAACATTGACAAGATGTGGCTGTATAATGGGATACACACAAACAAATTTGTTGGTACTCTTACAGCTCATTGAAGCAATGCTACATTTTTCCTGAAAAATGATTCAAATAAAAAATGTATATCTGTATGCCTTTAGTATGTGATAGAGTAAAATTGTAATTAAATTGTGAAAAGAAATTATATGTTGTTTATTTTACAAAGACATGCTAAAATATAGTATGGACAGATTTGTTGGTATCCCTTAAGAGATTATTTATCCTTGCAATATATTCATGTTTCAAACTAAGTGTTCAACCTTAATTAGTATCAAAGGTGCCTTCAAGCTATTCATCAGCCATTCACTGTATTTAAAAGGAAAGAACATGCTGGCTGCTCTGTCATTTGATATCATTGCATATACGAGACTGAACAAGGACCAGAGAAAACAAGGGAGAGAACTGTCTGAGGAGCAGAGAAAGAAAATTATAGATAACCATGTTAAAGGTAAAGGCTATAAGACCATCTTCAAGCAGCTTCATTTTCCTGTGAACAGTTGCCAAGATTATTATACAGTATATGGCTCATGGGGCTGTAGCCAACCTCCCAGAATGTGGACACAAAAAGAAATGCAACCCCAGGTTGATTAGAAGGTTAGTGTGGATGGTAGAAAAAGAACCAAGGAAATTAAGCTAAGCTCCAAGGTCAAGCTATGTCACTGTCTGATCACACCATCCATCTCATTTTGAACAATAATGGGCTCCATAGAAAAAGACCCAAGAAGGCTCCACTATTTACAGAAAAACATAAAAAAGCCAGACATTATGGGTTACAAGGTGGTGATGAATATACCAGCTTTTTTTAGGGGAGCTCTCCTCACTGACTTCCTTCACTACACCTGCCTTAATGAGTTTCTGCATTTAAATTTTATAGGCATCCGCTTGCTTGGAGTCTTTAAGGAGGCGTCTCTCCGTGCTACGCAGCATGGCCATGACTAACTCCTTAGGTGCATGCAATAATGGCATGTTTCCATGATGCAGGAGTGGAGTGGCATATCTGAGAATGCCATCCACCTCAGTGCGAACAGTCTTGGCTTCAAGTAAAGTGATTGCCTGTTTATCCTGCTTCGACCTAGTCACCTCTTTATCTCATTGGTGTGGTAGAGTGTCTACTTGCCAGAGCCGTTGAATGTGTTTGTACAGTTCATCAAATAATGATGGGACGGAAGTGAACAGACACAGGGCGATGGCCACCCCATGAGCTGGATGGGGCCTTGAAGGGTCCACCCCAGCTGGGTACGGACTGCTGCAGGACTCCCATATGGGCCAAGTCTTACAGGTTCAACAGGTGTTATCAGATGTGGCTGATCATAGCCAATAAGGCTTCACTTGCTGTGCACACACTCTGCAAGCAGTTGTCTACGTAGAAGCAGTTTGTCAATAAGGAGGCACGGCTTGGCGTCTTTGAAGGCAGGTAAAGGGATGCCACGCAGGTGTCTGAACTTACTCTGAAGGCTGTCGATGGGATATATGCACTGGGCTAAACTAAGGCGGTCTGCTGTAAAGGCACCTTCTATCTTATGGCGAGCCTGAGGAGGGGCAGCAGTGGAGACGTGGGAATGAAACAGGTGGCCATGGAGTACCTGAATGTCCTGACGGACCGTGTGTAGGGGGAGAGCCTCAGGGGTTCTCTTTATGCCGAGAAACTGAGCTGCTGTTGTTAACAGCATAGTCCTCTCAGACCCATAATCTAGGATCGCATAGGTGTCAAGGGTCTTCTCCTCGACGTGTACAAGTACCGGTACAACCTTTAACATGGCACGATTGCTTGCTCCAGGCCGGTCAAGGTAGAGGGTGTCAGAGGCAGTACTGGTTAGACAGCGTTCTGTCTTCACTGCTGCATCTTTCTGAGCCTTCACTGTTTGCACATGTATCTCGTGGAGAGCCAGGAGGTGTTTCCCTTGACAGAGGTTGCAGGGTTTCTTTAATGTACTCTGGGCTGCTTGGTGAGTCCGCGCACAGTGCCAACAGCGCTTTGATCCACTCTCTAAGTTGGTCTTTGGACAGTTTGGCAACATCACTGCATTGACTTAGATAGTGCTCAGTGCTCTCACAGTAGGCACAATAGGTTTTACCCCTTGGATTCTTTCTTGCTGCACTCCCCTGGTCCGACTGAGAGGTAGACGGTGAAACTTCACCAGCACCATGCAGTACTGAGACTGCTTGCTGCCCCTGACAGCCATCTGTCCTTGTGCACTGCTTTTCTTTACTGGCCTTTCCAGCAGGTTGACTGTCAAAGCCCTGACACCACGATTCATAGCAGAACCACTCAGACAGGTCGTATAAAGTAGGGGTGGCTCCAGACTTCATTCAAGGTGATATCGACGGAAATCAGCTCGCTGTTCAGGTGGAAGCTTGCTCAGCAGTCGAGCTACATGTGAGCCGCAGTTGAGTTCGATCTCCCCTTCAGGCCCTAAGGTCTGTAGCAGCCCCACCAGTGATTGTATCTGGAGGGAGAACTTCTGGAGGGCTGCTACATCACCCCGCTTGACTTGAGGGCCCTCTAGAACACTGGCAATCCTCTTTAAGGCAAGCTGATGGGGCTGGCCGAATTTATCATGGAGGGCAGCCATGGTGTCCGAGTAGGGCGTTAGTGAATTCAGATAGGTGTCAGCGATAAGCCTAGCTTCAGATGGTCTACAAGTATTTGATACTTGAAGAGTTCTGTAGCATTAGATGGGAGCAAGTTCCCTAGGGCTATACATAGCCTTGCAAACTTACTGGAATCTGGATGGACAAACTTAGGAATGGTGGGTTTGGGACCCCTATATTTTGGTTCAGCAGGCACTACTCGATGGGTTGCTACCTCAATCAGCTCCCTGATCTCACTTCGTGCCTCGTTCAGCTCAACTATGCCTGACTGGACAGCTTGTTGTGTTTCAAGTAGCTTAGCATGCTCTTCTTGTATGGCTCTCATCTCTGTATTGAAGTGGGGGGCTAGGCGCGAGCTCTGCAGGTAGGATGGGATATGCGCAGGTGGAGCAGCATCACTATTTAGTTCTCTTCATTGGTAGCATCCTGAGTCTAGCTGAGGAATCTCAGTGTGAGCAGCATCTCCTTGGACGCTACCAGGACGAGTCTGGGGGGTTAAGAAAGAGTTCATGTGGCTTGGATCTTCCCATGGACAAAATGGTAACCTCTCTGAGGTAGGAGGTGATGAGCCCAGCTGCATCAGGTCTCTCTGGTGGGAGCCCACGTAGTCCGCTTCAAAGTCCAGCAGTCGGGCTGGTCGACGTGTGTGCTGCTTAGGTCTCACATCAAGAATCGTCTCTTCATCCGACTCCATCTTGTATACTGATCCGGCTCGAAGGACCAATGTTGGGGAGATGTTAAGGTGTTCTGATTCTTTAAGGGTTATATCAGTAATCAACACAGTGCACCAGTCAGGATGCAGGAAATGATGAGGAAACAAAGGCTTTCACTGGATTGTGTATTGCATTCCAGGCGATGTTCAGAGCTCCGATAACAGTAGCAGGGTAATATTATTGGTATTAGTCTGCAATAACAAATAAATATCTTTAGCCAATCATATCTCAACAGCAAATCACCATTACTGCTAAGCATGAATACAAAAATATTTTAAAAGTAAATAAAGATTTCCAGCCTCATCCTTCACATAACTATTTTAACAGAAATAATAGGCTGGAGATACGTATAGTAAACAGCCATTTGGATAAAAAATAAAAAAAAAAACCTAACAATGATTCTCGCAATGGTAGCTCGGTCCTGTCGCTCTCCGGCGGCCGAAAACAGGTACGGCATAACATTAACAGTGTATATTCCTCTTCCGCACGCAGACCTTAAGTTAACTCGGCATATAAACGAATATAAATGCAACCCCCCTAATCGTACAGAAGCTGCAATCGTCTCAGAAATCCGTAGTTAAAACATAGTTAAAGGAATATGCGAGAGGACATTACAACTACCCAAAAGATAGCTTTCACGTGCATTTAGATTAACACAATATAAACATAAAATACGGCATAAACTTTTTGACATTCACTCAGACTCTAAATCGGCTGGATCGCACAAAATTAAATCCAGATGCACGAAAAAACAAGTAGGTAATTAATTATATTCCAGAGCACACAGAACTCGAGAGCCAGTTACTAGCTATAGGCAGGGAAGAAAAAAAAATAAACTACTAAACAGGAAGTACGTCACTCCGCACGAGAACAACACGAATATAAAGTCCCAGCCTTTACTACAATATAATGAACTAGCCCTACGTTCGTCTGACCTAAATCCAATAGAACACCTTTGGAACATTATGTTTCAGTCCATCTGTACCTGAGTGATGCCCTGATCCAGATCTGGGAGGAGATCCCCCAGGACACCATCCATCGTCTCATTAGGAGCAGCCCTGACATTGTCAGGCATGCATACAAGCACGTGGGGGCCATACAAACTACTGCGTATGATTTTGAGTTGCTGCAATTAAATTTCAGCAGAATAGACTAGCCTGATGTTCGGGGTGTCTTTGAATTCAGCCCTCTGTAGGCTGATAATTTTCATTTCCAACAAACAATGTCGTGTCCTTTCATTCCTAACACATTACCCAGTCCATATCAGTATAGACCTTTTTTTGGCTGAGATCTGATGTGTTTTCAAATTGTTCCTTTAATTTTTTTTGAACAGTCTAAATTCATTCACTTATTACTTAACTATAAGTAACTCCACTGGATCTGACCTTATTAACCAAGCAGAAGTGCCATTAGAGAGGACATTACAGCTGGCCCATGCAGTGAGATTTACATGGGGAGTCTGGGCTCTACTGGGGAGAAAACAACTGGGGAGAAAGACTACGAATGATTGATGGCTCAGTTTTCTTGCCCAGGCAGTTTGACATTCAGTGATGGTCTTGTCAGGAATGCAAGTTAGTTATTCCTGAGGTCAATGTGTTTTTAACGATGACAGAGAACCCCTTGAAAAGAATTAGTTTCATTATTTCATGCAGTTTATAACTGCATTTAGGTACCTTTATTAATTCCGTTTTACTGTTACTAAATTTATTTACAAAAACATTCAAATCCACTAAAATCCACTTTGGTGATTATTAGAGGCAAAAGCAAAGACAGGTTTGTCTAGGAGATGAAAAAACAAATAATTCTAATAATTACTGGAAAAGAAGCTGTCAGAACAACAATGTGTTTCCTACCCCCATCTCTAATCCCGACTCCTCCCACACCCCCAGCCTCTACAATTTCTAGAAGTCCTGGATGGACCACCTACCTGCAAATGTAAAAGCTAGTAAATGTGTTTTTACCAAATGCACTCCTAGTTGTGACATAAACCTCTGAAGCTACACAGCTAAACATTCATGTTTTGCATATGCCAATTTGCATAATCTTTTCCTACAAATTAGGAGGTCAATTGTATCCGTGTTATTTACATGCCTAAATATTTATGCATAAGAATATAAAAGTTATAGGTCACATAAAAGGTGGGAAAAGCTTTTAAATGACTTTTCATGGTCTCATTTTGTAACATCCCAAATTCCTGAGACTATAACAGGGGAGCGTACACATATTATATCCACTGTACCCTGGATTTACCAAGCAAATAATTGGACCTGATTTGTGCTTTGTTCAATTCCTGAAGATCTCACTGTTCGGTCATCATCATTGCTCTTGAAGCATAGGGCTCATTTTGTTTCCTGTTCAGAGCTGGTTTATGGGGTTTGCTAGTGTCTTGTCTTCTGGTATTTAAATGTGTGTAGTCCTTTTTCTGCCTTGCAGCAGGTGCTGACTTGGTGGTGTGGGTAGCTTGGGGTTCAATGTCCTTGATAACTGGCATTTAATGTTGGGGCTTCTGGTTAGCCAGTTTTTGTGTTGGGCATTCATGATCCCAGGTCACCTGCATTCCACAGCTGGGGGGTGTTCCATGAAGTTGGATTTCTCAGTTAGTAGGGTTACCTTAACCTAGAAGTAATGATTGTCCAATCAGATTGCTCCTTACCTAAATTCCTGTTGGACAATCATGATTTCTATCTTAAGTTCCGCAGCTAACTGAGGAATCCTGTTTTGTGGAACACCCCCCTGGAGTTCTGCTCTGCTGGCATCCTCTGTTTTGAAAATCTTGTGCAGTTTGAGAAGCAGTGGAGGGTATTCTTCACGTGTTGTTTAAAATATCTAAGATCAAAGGACTAATCTGGGATTGTCTAATTGTGGATATAGTTAGTCTGCTATTTTGGTTCTTCAAAGCCATTGGAGAATCAGATTAGCCAAGCAGGATATCATCATAACTGCATGCTCCCGTGGACACTGAGTACATACATGTAATATGTTGACATGTGATTGATAAGTGTATGATTGGCTGCTCAGTATGATGAAAGCAAGAGCATAGTCCTTCACCCCCAGCAGAGCTGTTGGAGGAATCTAAGGACATGATACGCAGGTGAAGGACATGCACTCTTTTTCTCCACATCATTACTATTTTTGAAATCTTTTTAAAAATACAAGGAATGCACAACATTATTGTACGAAACCTCTTTAATGCAAATATATTTTCAAAACTTTCAAACAACATAGGCCTAGTTTCCACATTTTTGTCACATGAAGTCCAAAAATGCCAGTTGGTACACCAGTCTTAGCATTTAAGTAAATAACTTAGTTTTATGTTTAAAACCTTTTACACAGTTTCCATGTCAACCGGTGTCACCATTGAAAAACCATCAACACATCGCAATATGAATATGATTATTAAAAACTATCAGTTTTAAAAATTGTAGCCAATATATAAACTTGATATCAAGGACAAAAGTAGAAATTGTGCAAGCAAATGTCTGTATTATTTAAAATGAACTTGAAATGGCGAGAGGTGCAACCACAATCAATATTACTACTAATCCATCCATTTTCCGAAACCACTTAATCCCAACTGGGGTCGCGGGGGGGGGGGGGGGGCGGATCTATCCTGGGAACAATAGGCACAAGCGGGAACCAACCCTGGGCAGTCGCCCACACACCGCAGGATGCACACACTCACAACTACAGTGCCAATTTAGACTCACCAATCAACCTATCCTGCACACTTTTGGACTGTGGGAGGAAACCAGAGCCCCCGGCAAAAATCCACGCGAACACGGGGAGAGCATGCGAACTCCACACAGAAAGGACTCAGGACATTTTTGCTGGGAGGCAGCACCACTGCGCCACTGCACCATCCTAACTACTAATCATGTGAGCAAAAAACACATAGGAATGAACAATATATGATGACGTGTAGGTACTGAGAAGATTACATTATGATAGATTTCATTTGGAAATAATTCATTTGTATGACTCTTTTATTTCATCCAAGGATCGTTGTTTTGTTGATGAACTTTGCTGCTTGACTTATAGTGTCTTATTTTCATATTTATTCTTGCTAATGTACCCCTGGTATAAAATTGTTTGTATTTATACAGTAATATTATGCAATACGTATTTTCAAAAAATGCACTCCTCTTAATATGAACACACCAATTGCAATAAGTTGCTCTAATAAGAAAGGCGTTTCCATAGTTGTACAGGTTTCCTGAGCGGACATGTCTGCTTAAATCTGTGATATAATCTCTTTTACGTTGCGCAAACTTGCTCTGAGTAGTTTTGAGCTTGAGGATAGGTTTCCATGACAACCAATCCAGCAAGAATTTTGAAGAACTAAGAAATATGGGATATTGTAAAATCAAGAACAATTAAATCTGGATAACCCATTAATCCAAGAATGTAGCTCGCCCTCCCACTTACACAATATTCCTGGGAATTTAGAAAAAAATCCAGGAAAAAAAACATTTAGATTTGGGTAGGCAACCCTGATCTTGGAGTGCTGGCTCCCAGCAGGTTGTCCATCCTACCTGGTCTCTGATGAACCACAGCTGATGTCAGGCAGATGGCAACTCATCAGGTAGGATGGAAAACCTGCTGTATACTGGCAGTCCAGGATCTGGGCTGCCTACACCGGCACTAAACCGTGCAGGAGAGAAGGCGAGCAGTTGGGAGAAGGCAAGGCAGCATACCTCCCACAAATCAGACATCAGCCAGCAATTCCGGTTAGACTGGTGAAGTAGGTTAGTCAATCATGGGGAACCAGAAACAGACATGAGACATAGCTGACTGGTGAAAGAGATACGACAAGGGGGCTGTGGGGGAAGTAGGATCTACTCACACCCTGCTTTGGTTTTCACGCAGTTTGTCTCAGAATATAAACAGCTCTTCATACATACAATGTGTCAAGGCAGGAAAAAAGCATATTTACATGATCATACGGATAATGTGAAGCGTAATGGGTAACTTGAGAATACAGAGCTGATTTAAAAACACATATAATTTATGAGCTTGTTTGCCACATAAGAGATATATTTTGTTTCTGGTAGAGTTTACAGTAAATTGTCAGTTTCCAAAAAGAGTACGATGAACTCCTCCTAAGTGCTGTAGTTTTGCTTTATGTCACCAAACTGCTTACATCACACCTTCATATACCTTAAATTATAAATAATGTAGTAAAACTGGAGAAAACACCTGCCTGCAACTGGAATTATTCCATGTTTAGGATAAACTGGATCAGCTATGTGGATTTAGGAAATGGGAGAGATCAAGCATTCTAAGATTTGAAGATGATTACATATAGTGTAATACTTTTCTGGTTAGACGTATTAATAAAATCCAGAGACCACTATTGCAACAAGAAAGTACTTCAATATAAGGAGATGCGGGAAACATTACCACTCTCCAGATGTAACTCATAAAAACAGAGAGCAACGATGCACTGTGCTATATTTAAATAAAATGAACACAAATGTCTTAAAGGCACAGTACTCTTTTACTTCCCTTGCTTTTATTTGTTTTAATTTTCTTTTTGCCCTCTCCTTTAATTGCCATTTGAAGGTCACAATTTCCCTTCTTTTGCATGGTTTTTGCATCACCACTGTTATGAGTCTTGCCTGTGAAAAATGCTCAGTGCTATATTTACATGTGGGGGTGGTATAGTGGTTAGCACTGTTGCCTCACACCTCTGGGACCAGGGTTTGAGCTTGTGTGTGTGCAGTTGCATGTTTTCCCCCCATGGCCCAGAAACAGCAACTGAGTTTGCCTTGTAGTGGGTTGGTGCCCTACCCTGGGTTATTCCCAGGCTCTGGACCCTCCAAAATGAATGGATATAGTCACATGCTATAGGGTGTTTTCTGGGGTTCTGATCTTTCCACAGGGTTTGCAGTGGCTCCTCGGTACTTGGGTAGCACTGTAGCATTACACTGCAGGTGTTTCTTTCTTTCTCCAACACCTGTGGAGTTTCTGTGCTCTTGCTGTGTTTATGTGGATTTCCGACTGGTTTTCAATCACACTGCAAAGCATATATGCATATATTTCTAAGTATATGAGGCATGTGACTGTTTCTGTATTATAAGTTACAATATACCCATATTTTATTTCATTCACCCATTTTCATAGTGGTTGCCCAGGGTCAACATGGAGCCTAATTTTACATTTGTAATTTAGAATTAATTAGAATTTAGTGATCAGTGGTCATTGTTGACACACCACAGCACACAACAACAAAATGTGTCCTCTGCATTTAACCACATATGACATAGCAGAGGGTAGCTAATTCAACACCCAGGGTGCAGTGCTTGGGGACAGGACCTTGCTCAAGGTACCTGGCATGGTGCCTTGCTGGTCGGAGATTCAAACAAGCAATCTTTCAATTCCAAGTGTGCTTCCCTAACTATTAAGCCACCACTGCCACATAATAATATACATGTTTTAATATATGTTGGATACAATATAATGTCTGCAAATTTTTATTTGAACTAGAATCGGTATATGCCATTAACAACAGATTATACAGTTGACCAATAAAAATAATCACGCAAACCTTAAAGCCATTTAGCATATTCTAAAGTAATTTATTCATTTTAGCTCCAGTAGTTCAACAACGCGGACATAGGTTCAAATCCCGCACAAACTTGTAACGCTTTCCTCTACTCTAAGTCGCTAAGCGTCACACATTATATAGTATTTTATTTTCAAACGATTTCTGAAATATTCCAGATGATGGAATCGAGTGTGCTGTGTTAAAGACTTTTTGTGAGCGTTTATAACTTCCTGTTTGGAAAGGAGATAAAATACCAGCTCAAAACCGAACATGCGGAAAACAAATTGTAAAAACGGGATGGCGATTTGAATGATCGCAGAATAAATATATCTAGAAGAAACATCTATGGCTACGTATACAGATCACGCAGCCATACGGAGAGTGAGAGTACGGTCATTCAGATGATCTGTACCACCAACGTACCCAACTGGACGGTATAGCGGTCTGTGGATGACAGTTGGTTTTCTGAATAAGAACAGTGATCGCGGTATAGAGCGACATTAATACCGCGCATCTATACCATACAGAACGGCACTAGCGCCAGCACCCTCCACCCAACACGTTAGGGGTGGGGCAAGACGGGGAGGTGTCAATTATGGCGCAAGGTTACTCTACCGTTTCTTATTATTTGTAGTCCTTTTTTGACGGGGAGCGGACTACAATTCCCGTCGGTTCCAGTTCCGCCCCCCCAGAAGCGAAGGCAACTGGGCAACCGCGCGGCGGCCATGATGCCTTTTCTCGGATTCCGTCAACTTATTTATTTTTCATTCAGGATTGAAAAAAAAGGAGAAGCTGAGCAAACATGGTGATTTCGACATCGTGCCAGCAATCAGGAGCACCACTGGGTCGATGCTGTTAGATGCTGCGCGGTTAGCGCTCGGATCAAAACTAGTTTTATGTTTACCCGAGTGACAATGAAAACAATAGTTAGCCGTACTAGTTAGTAGCTGCACCTTCTGACAAACTCCCGTGCATTTACGCCCGCAAGCATGCCCGCTCGGCCTCTGCGGAACTCTAACGTGGTGGCGAATTAGCTAGCGCTCCGGGCGTCTCGGATCTCGAAAGGTGGCTCTTTTGGGGAACCGATAGTGACTATCTGGTTGGGTTTTGGACGCCGCCGACCTACCTCGTCTTGGCCGAGCATGCTTCGGGGAGTATACTGAAAGACGGGAGAGCGACAAAGAGTGATCGGCCGAAGTGGGGCGACGGGACGGACCCAGGCAACGGATTCGGTTGACTGGGGAGGGGGGCATTTTCGGCACAGCGGGCTGCGGCGCACGATGTTCGGCAGAGCTGATGCATGCCAGGGTACGGTGTGAGCCGGCCGAGTGAACGCCAGGCTGCCTGCCGCCCCACAGCATGCAAGGCTGGTGAAGACGGCAGCACGGGCAGAGCACAGGCTAGCGCACCACACCGCTTTTCAACACATTTCTAATGCGCACCCAAGGACTATGCGACTCGGCACCAAAAGGTTGGTATTGCAGCTTTTACAATTGCATCCGCAGGTATTGCAAGTAATATTTTAATAATTGCACGAATAATTTTTTGCTCCGTAGGTAGGCATCTGAGATCAGCCTGAGGGTTACATGAATAGGGGGATGCAAGTAGGAATATGAGGGAATAAGGCTGTGAAGTGATGCATAATAAGGATAAGGATTTACCTTCTGTATATTGTGAGAAGGACTCTGCAAGTCGTTAATTGTTTTAAAGACCATATTCGGATGCCGATTTGCGTTTAGATGTCGTAGCAGGCCACAGTAAGCGATTGGATTGGTTTGCGATTCAGGAAGAAAATTTGGGTTTTTATTTATTTTAATTTTTTTAATTTTTGGTAGAGTCATGATCTGTCCGTGACTCTTTCGGATGGATGGATGGATGTAGAGGAGAATGCACAATAGGCGTCTCCAAATTGGCCAGCGAGTGGCTGACACGATGGTCTGGCCGGGGTGCCTTTTAAATCCCGAAAGGTGCCTTTTGGAGGCCAGGCACATGTGTGCTGGGCCTGAGATAATGTGAATGGCCTTCAGTCTGCCAGTGTCTTGCAGCCCCCCTCTCCCGTCTGTCTGTCTCTGCCTGGCTTTGTCTATACTCCTTGGCCTATCCCTCCCACTTCAGCTCTTTTTAAATGCTATTCAGCTTTTACACTTATTCTCTCTCTCTCTCCCTCCCTCTCTCTCTCTCTCTCTCTCTCTCTCTCTCTCTCTACCATGAGATGTAAACAGGTTTGACATAGTATTCGCTGTCATGCCTGCCTAGCACATTCCTTGAAGCTTCTGTGTCAGAGTATCAAAACTGCTGATTATTTCAATGCAAAAATATAGTTACATTTCAAAGGTTTAACAGATCTGGTCCCCTTTATTGGGGTTGAGATGGGGTCTGTAATAAATGAGGGAACTTAATAGTAAGTGAGGGATGTAGTACATGGTCGGGGTGGATGTGGTTCTGTGAGATCTTTGCTCATACAAGAAACACCTTGACATTAAACTGGGCAGTCTGCACACAGCCCTGCACTAAACTGAGTGCTGATGCCAAGGAAATATGATTAGTCTTTTTTCCATTCTCATTGCCAGCGGTGACAGTTGGTAAATGTTTTCTGTTAAAACTAAAAAGAGGATGTAATCATGAGCGATTTTTAATTGTGACGGGCCTGTTTGTTTGGGGATTTTCAAGGTAAATAGACAGGATAAAACATGGTCAGTATGTCGTAGTCTTAGATGATTCCAGAACAGGACAGTTTGGTCCATCACCTCCACCTATAACCTGAGCTGGCATTGCTTGTCACGTATGACTGAAAGGCATGTGAGTATACGCAGGCATACCTGACCAGTGTAGCGGCATTACAGGGCTAATGGCGGCCTTTTTTCTTCTTTTTTTTTTAACAAACTTAAATGTGTTTCATTGCAAAAGTATGTAAATGTGTGCTGTTGTTCAGCTGGGATGAATTATGCGGTAACTTACTCTTAGCTAATTCTCTGACATTGGTGTGTGTGCCCATTGTGTCTGTCTCTGAATGTATACATGTATGATTAGTCAGAGTTTGTAATTTGCCTGTGCATCTTTAATAAATGTAATCAAATCAACTCCAGCCAAAAATAGTTACTGTAGAACATTCAGCAGATTTTGTTGAAGCTGTGAGCAGGATGATTAAAGTGGCATGTTGGGGGTGAACTCGCATTGTTTGCAGAGTGTGCTGTGTGTGTGTGTGTGTATAGGATGCCTGTTTGATGTCTGTTCCTGTTGCATGTCAGTGAGTGTTAGCAAGGGGGTGTGTGAGGTAGGTGAAGGAGCTCCTGCGGTTGCCTTGATCAGGGGTTTTCAGAAGCGCGGTCTTGACCCATCAGCTGGCCGCGTGCAGTTTCAAAGGGGTTCGCAGGATTTATCCAGAAATAAGTGAAATGCAGTGCGCCTTTTTGAGTTGCAGTGAATTGTGTTTTCCAGTTGAAGCAATAAAGGTGTGTTTGCGTGTGGTGTTACTGTCACAAGTACGGATGCGTTACTTTAAGACTTTGTGATTTTCCAGTTGAGCTAAACCTGTTTGTTATAGGTAGCTATACTGGGGAGCTAAACATTTCTAAGCCGTTTCGGTTTCTTCTCTGAGGTGACAGCTGTTGTCGTGGCTCCTCTGGTGGTGTTCTGGATGCCCCGCGGGGGGAGGCTGGGAGGCCCGGCGAGGGCCCTGACTCATTCTGTTGGGTGGCTGGATTCCTCTGCTCCCTTTTCGCCCTGCTGGGATGCCTCCCCTTGGGTTGGGTGCCTGCAGGGCTGTGGGTGGAACTGGGCGAGCGGCACTGCGTGTCCTGATGAGACCGAATCCCGCAGCGCCTGGGCCGGGGAAGTGGGAGGCTTGCCGCTAGGCTCCGCTCAGGGGGAGCAGCGTGCCAGGCTCCCTGCTTATCACGGGGCTGGGTGTTGATGTGCAGACCCATGATGGCACTAATTGGCCCCTTAAACTGTCAAGCTGGAATTTCAGGTCTCAATTTGCACATAATGGTAAACCTATAAACATTCTGAGCAAACTGCTTGTCTGTAGCAGCGTAATCGAAAGTAACTCCGTATCTGCACAGCTTTTCCAACTCGATGACCTGAAAGATGCAAACTTCCAGTTGAGTACAATCAGCTTATAGACCTAGAATTCAGACCTTTTCTGAATGACTTTGTCCGCCTGCGATCCATAAACGTAATCGGAGCACTTTTACGTCTGGTGTTTTTAAAGGCATCTTTCACTTCATTTGCTTGTATCTATAAGATCTGCATGGCTGTGTAACACACGTCCTGCTTCTTAGAGGTAATGTGAAGCCAACAGTGGAGCATGACATTCAGTCTTGGTTATTTTCCAACCATGCCTTTTCAATAATCGCCTATTGGACTGGCTCCAGATGATCAGAAAGCACACAATGCCAGCACATTATAGGGTATTCATGCACTTTCATGTGATAAGGGCTTTTCTGGATCAGGTAAGGTGAATTTCGTTTTGGACTCTCACATGAGTGTAATAAGTGAGTTGTCCACTGAATTATTCTTCAATTGCCGTTGATTGACACATGTTTCATTTCACGCAAAATACTTTAATGTATCACCAGATTTAATTATTTCTTCCAGCTACTTTTGCAGTATGTGTTTGCAGGGATCCTAAACCAGTCAGCAAAGGGCTTGTGGGAGGGGACCATTCTGGAGCTGATGTCAGTCAGTCGCAGGACACACACCACTGTGTGGAGGGGAAATGCAGAAATGCACAGGGACAGCATGCAAACTCCAGAGACTCAGACTATGGGTGAAATTTGTGTGACATTGAATTTCAGAGTCTACTTTTCTATGTATGGTGCACCGTAAAGGTAGAATGCAACTTGATGTTAGATGAGAAACTGATACCGCATATTGACTACTGGCTTGTTTTAAAGCCAGAGGACTGATTGCTTACACTGTGTGTGCCTTTTAGTAGGCTGTGGAATATTGTTTTAGGATATTTAATGTGAAATTCAGTGCTTTGTTTCATCTATAGGTTACTGAGAAGAGAATAAGATGAGATTTAATCAAGCCCTTTATTTTATTTGTTTGGGTGGTGCTGGTGTTCACTTTATAAAGTGGTATTTATTGAAAGATATGTTTTGCTTATTTAGACAGTCTATGGCTTGCAACACAATTTTTACTGTTTTTTTTATGTTCAGTGTGTTTATTTTCCAGGGAGATTTGTTCCTTGGTGTCATGGGCCCTAGGGAACTAAGTAGGGCTATTATCTCAGTCAAGACTAATCAATTAACAGATCAGCTGGGCTCAAAACCAGCATTAGGGCTGGGTCAAGTGTAGGGATAGGCTTATAAATGTGTGGTTAACCTCTTAAGCAACCAGTACTTCAATAATCACAGAACAGTTTCACAATATCGCCGAGTGTGTAGCTATGGTGATGGAATATCACATGTGAGAATTATCCAGAATGAACCATTGTGCAATACAAAGGCTGGGTTATAACCTGAAAATAGGTTGCGTTAAACATGAGATCTTGCATATCCGGTAAGCATAGTTGGGTGGCATGGTTAAGGCATTTTAATCTGATGAAGTGTTGAGTGAAATTACTCTACCTAACTGGTCTAGGCCATTTATAGTTTAGAAAATGATGCAGTTTCCCTTTTGATGTTAGGGAATTTGGTCTTGTGGTAGTGAGAGAGGAGTCGGTGTGGATGTGGTACTTAAGCTATGTGGTTGAGGTGGATTTGGTTCTATGAGCTCCTTGCTCATGCCAGCGGAGCCTTTGTCAGCTTTCAGGGTTTGGACATTAAGGATTAGGCCTGGGTGGCACCTCACGGTCATGAAATGCTAGTCGGATTGTTTTTGAACCACTTTGGAAGCTTTGGCATGAAGGTGGCATCAGGGATCTCATCAGTTATGTTAAACTGGACATTGTCATTTTCTTTACGTGACAGTTGTTACGTTTATAAACCGTGTAAGGGATGGGAAAGGCTTTAGATCATCGTGACTGTAATGAAACAATTTATTAAACATGAACAGATGAGTAGTAATGAAAAAAGTAAGCAGTGTTGCACGGAAAATACTATGGTTCCCTGTTATCCAAGACATTAAAATCATGTCAAGCAAGCAAATTTTGTTCCGCTTTCTTGCCAAAGACATGCAGTTAGAGTAATTAGTGTCTCTAAATCACTCGGTCTGTAATTGTGCTCGTCTGTGCATTAGCCCTGTGATGGACCAGCATCCCATCTAGGGGGTACCTCAGTACCTCAGCTTTGGGCCTGGTGCTGCTTGGGATGGGCTTCAGGCTCCCCTGTGACTCTGACCAACAGAAGATGGGTGAATAGTTGTGTGTGTGTGTGTGTTCTGTTCTGTTCTGTTGCTGCGTCTCTATATGTCTGGCCTTGTTCTCTTGGACACCTGAGAGTAACATTAGCCTAGGGCTTGCTGTTGCAGTAATGCTGTAACATTTGTGGCTGCCACTGACAAACCTCAGTTTTCTCATTTTGCTGTAATACATTTTGTGATGAAAGTTCTGTAACGTGCAGCGACCAGGTGTTTTGGAGCCGAAGGATGTGCTCATTTCATGCATATCCCACTGTGAAGATGCTGGCGGTGTGGAGTGAATGCTGTGCTTATCAGACACATAGCTGCTCTGTTCCTGCTCTGCACGACCAGAACCCATGTCCCTGTCCCCGCCCATGTCCCTGTCCCCGCCCATGTCCCTGTCCCCCCCCATGTCCCTGTCCCCGCTCATGTCCCCGCCCACTCTGGCTAACCCTAAACTTTCTTAGATTTTTATTGTGGCTCTTGATTTAAATTATTTGTTTATGAAGTTGTGAACAATATCCATATTTTGTTGAGATTTCTATTTATTCAATGGCTTATGGTTGTTCTATTAAACTGTTACTTTGGATTTGAAATGGGTCACATCCCGCTTGAGTTGCACTAATGGAAAACTGTAACTGTCTATCTAATCTCCACCATGTCTCATTTTTATTACTTTTTTTCTCTGTCAGATTTGGCTGTTTAAGCTCTGCCGTAAGTTAACTTTTAGCCGACGGTATTTTGCTTGTTGCTAGTGCTGTGCCTGTAGATGTACCTGGAGGTGCTTAGAGGAACGTTGTGTTGCAGGGGTTCTTTCAAGCTGAACTGCATGTGTGCAGCCTTGTGAAGTTGTGTGTTTTCTCAGCGCCTCTGCATTTAGTTGTACCCTGAGTTTATTTCCCAGGCAAATCGTACACATGCAGGGAAGCTTTGTTCTTCGGAAGGAAAATTTCACCCAGAGCTTTCAGTCACAGGCTATCCACCTAGATGCACTAGGTCCACTAAAATAACATGTGAACACGATACTGCAGAACAAGTAACATCACTGAAATCACTACGACACTGTGTATAAGGCAGTATGGAACACTATAGACTTTGTTGTAACAAAAGCTAAAAACAGAGATATTGCCAGGTATCTGATCAATGACAGGTTGCACATTTAGGGATGGGGAAGGTAGATAAGTGTTCCAAAAGCTTGCTTTGCTACAACCGTAGGTGTGTTTATTCGGGCGCAATTTAAATGTAATTATAGCTGGCATTTATAGGTACAGGTTATCATATCAAAACCTCTTAACCTGTCTGCTGATGATTAATGAAGAGTGAAGACTTGATCCTGTACTGTTGTTTTGCCTGCTAGTTTCACAGAAGTGCACCATTATTTGGCATCACCAGTAAGCCAAATACTATAGATATGAGTCATTTAATGAAATGAACAATGTTTTGAGAGATGCATTAATCAGCTCAGTTTGAGATATGCTTTCACTATAAAATATAGTTTTGGATAGATAATAAGCTAAGGGAAGGAAAGTTTTATAAATCAATTCAGTGTTTTAAAAGCAGGTTAAAAGCTGTTCTTTTAAGCTGCAGCAATTGAGACCCCCCAAATCCCCCAAATGAGTAGAATTGTATTAGAATTGTTATAAATAAATTTGACTTTGATGTAAGCTAGCTTTGCTGCGAAGGATCTGACACATTACTTGTTAGGGATAGGTATCGAGAACCGGTACTTAATTGGTACTGGTACTGGTTCTGGACTGGGTGATACCGATATTATCGATAAGCTCTTGGACAAACTGCACCCACTAGTATTTTTGCCATTAATTCATTCTAAGGGTGCTTTCCTACTGAACCAAATATTGTACTTTTAGTGCTTAAAGAATGTGTTAGTTTCCCATTGGTGTAAAAATTGGTAGCGCCGCTGAATAACATCACAACACAGGGCTGGGTGTTTTGTACTGAATCCGGAAAAAAACTATAGTATATAAACGGCTGTAGGGTGTGAGATAATAATGCCAACATTGCATGTTATGCACATGCAATTTTTACGCCACTAGACAGCTAGGTTAAGATCAGGCTTTTTACTTTAAATTCTCTATGGACATTATAGCGCAGGGAGTTTGTTTTGTTAAAACATTTTTACTTTTACATAGGAAAAAACCTTACATATCTTTGCAATTTTACTTATTTCTTTATGCAGTGCTTCCCCTACCCTTATATTAAACCCCCCCCCCCCCCCCACGCACCCTCCACCACCCCCT
>JAABNY020000040.1:15739212-15756513 GCA_015164015.2 Brevimyrus niger | reverse complement strand
GACAGCGATAAACGAAGGCTGATCTGTTTGTCTGCCGTCTTCTCGTCTCCCCAGTGCTCCATTTCCACAGCGTCGAGAATCTCTGATTCTGGACTTTACAGTAGCCTACATGATCTGTATTTATTTATTTATTTTTTTATTACGTCATATACTGTATACTACACATCTAGAAGGTTGACTGTAACCTGATAACCTGGTATCTGATGAAAAAAAGATAAGTTTCAGTGATATTTTCATACATTGATTACTTGATTCATTGTTTTCATATCTTTATTCTAAATATTTTCTATCATGAAAATTATTTTTTGCACAGCTGACTTGTATGTGTGAAGCGGTGCTCATTTTGGCGCCCGCACTTACTGCTCAGATCGCTCTACAGCTTTGCCGTTCTTTCGCGACGTGTGTAATTTCACAGTTTTCACAGTTGCGTTTTTATATGCCCTCGAGTTTGTACTTTTGTTGTTTGTACGCTAGCTACTCGAGGGGAGGCCTATTGCCCCCTTGCCAGTTTGTTCATTTTCTTTATCTCCGTATCGCCCCCAGGACCAGGGCGACGGCCTGGGGAAGCGGCGGACGGATAATGGGGAGGTTAGCCGATGGAAGCTCATGGATGAGCCTCCCCCAACCAAAAAGAAACCCTCTGCTATTGACGACGCCGGCCAGGGTGTCCACAAGCGCAAGAAGGAGAAGGAGCAGGCCCTGGAGAGTGCCCCCAAGAAGAAGGTCGGTGGGCATGGGGGGGGGGGGGGCGGGGGGGGGCGGTGGCGCGGCCCGATGGCCATAAAAGTCAGCCCTGTGGTGTCTGACTCGGGTGGGGTCCTGGTGACCCCCACGGCTGGCTAGCGAACGTCGCGCACCTTTCCAGCTCTGCACTGCGGTACTGACACCTCTTCCTCCTCTCTTATTTTCTCCTAATCTCAGGCAAAAGGAGGCAGAGAGAAACACTTAAAAAAGGTACGTTTGCTTGGAGCAGTGGCATTACACGTCAAGCAGGTCACATAAGCATCCGTTTCTGGTCAGGGACATGGCGGCGGGTTGGGGGGGGGGGGGGGACTGCAGGTACACTGCTGGACAGACATGCACGCAGAGCAAAGGTGTAGGATTCACACCTCCTACAGGAGAGGCCGTTCGGCCCATCAGGCTCGTTTGGGGAGAACTTAACTAATAGCTCTGAGTTGTTAAAATCTTCTCTAGCTGTTAAAGGAACCCAGAGTTTTAGCTTGTGCTACACTAACAGGAAGACTATTCCATAATCTAACTACACACTGTGTAAAGAATTGCTTTCTCAACTTCAGTTTAAAATGTTCTCCCACTAATTTCCACCTATGGCCACGAGTTCTAGTATTTAAATTAATATTGAAGTAGCCATTTGGCTGAACAGCATCCAGACCTGTTAGAATCTTATATACCTGGATCATTTCCCCCTTAATCTCCTTTGCTCGAGGCTGAACAGATTCAGCTCAGCCAACCTCTCCTCATAAGACATTCCTCTAAGACCAGGAATCATTCTTGTAGCCCTTCGTTGCACGTTTTCCAAGACAGCAATGTCCTTTTTATGGTATGGTGACCAAACCTGCACACAATATTCAAGGTGGGGTCTTACCAAGGAATTGTATAATTGTAGCATCACCTCCCTTGACTTAAACTCCACACACCTAGAGATGTAACCCAACATTCTAGTTATTTCATGCTATCTGCTCTCAGGATGGTTCTCATTTCTTTGCCACCCTGATACCTAAATCACTAAATCGAAGGAGTTCATGTATGTGAGCGCTAGCTGAAATGAATAGACGCAGCATATGGTAATAAATTATAATGTAAAATAATTATGAATCCTCTATCATATTTTGCATTAGGTGTTTCTTCAAGTTTTATTTCACAGTACAGTAGGTCTCTCTTATTAATCACCCTACTCCAGTGTTACACGCACATCATCTCAAACGGCAGTAAGGAGGAAATGTAATTTTATGAAATGATCACCTGATGCATTTACGGCGTCGGACATCCTGACGTTTCGCTGAGGTTTTGGCGGCTGCCCCCTATGGCTGACTAGCGGCTTCCGAGTCTGTGATTAATGCTCTTCTGAGATAGCAGAGGTTTTCACTACAGTGCCGAGTGAATTGTATTTGTGTAGTAGCCCTTAGTCTTTGTCACATTTACGCGCAAAGTGATGGATTAAAGTTTTATGCCCTGTTTGAATGAGAGCCAGTCTGAGTGATTCTCTAATTAAGAAATGCAGCTAACCCCCCCCCTTCCCCCCAAGTATGGCTACAACAGCTGTACAGGTTTCTGTCTCACTTAATGCTGGCTTTGTTCTGAATAAGGTGAGGGGGTCTGAGGGTGTCAGCTAAGTCCAGCCAGTAGTGAGTTACTGTTAACTGTTCAAGAGATTACCATCGGTGATTGTGTAAAACAAATAAGCTCGGATAGCAGATAGATCGTGTGTCATTTAGTTGTTTGGCTGTGGGTGGTGATTCAGAAAGTTAGGGCCTGCAGTGTTTTCTGTAATCTAGTCTAGAGGTGATTTGTGTCTTTGAAGTCCCGCATCATATTCCTCATGTCCTTTATTACTTAATTAGGGAGTTGAAATTTTTGACTCAATGGGGAAGACTGAAGAGCCCCGTTGAGCTCTGCTGGCAGTTTTGAATATTTATCGTTTGCCCTGGTGGTGTCTGCAAAGTCGAACTGCTCCTCCGAACCTTCCAGTGAAAAAGAACGCTTGAAATATCAAGAAATAATTCGGCCCATAATGTGATTGATGATTCACAAACAGTTTCTTGATAGAGGTTTGTTACCTTGGCTTGGATGCTTGTTTGTGTCTATGTAGGCTAAATCGGTGTTTCTCACTCTGCTCTTTGGGGACCTCCACATGTTTTTTTCTCTTTCCCAGCCCCCTGCCAAACGGCCCCCATTTGTAGCTGGGAGCAAAAACCTGGAATGTCTGGGTGTCCCAGAGGGCCGAGTTGAGAAACGCTGGTCTACATTATATTTGTATTTATATTTAGCGTGGACTTACTTAGATCAGCACTCCTTTGTTGGCTGTCTTGAATTATCACCCAGTAACCAAATAGGAACTGTAACTAGGGTACCCGGTTTCGAACCAGGGACAGTGGTAGGTGTTCTGGATATTGTTGTGCACTGAGCGAAAGGAAGCAGAGAATATGAAGAATTACTCGTTTTATTTTCATTTAGGGATTTTTATGTGAAATTCCGTCTCCCTTCTCTTCCTTCTCGCAGAAACAAAAACCCAACTCGTCAGACACCGGAGATTCCAGTGGCCCAAACACTACGTCAAACTCGGCGCAGGGCTGCGGAGGCTTATCCAACGCCGCGGCCCAGCCGGCGCTGCTGTCTGCCAGCCAGTCCACCGACCAGCGCTCGCACCAGCGGGAGAAACTCGAGCGCTTCAAGCGCATGTGCCAGCTGCTGGAGCGCGTGCGGGAGTCCAGCTCCTCCAGCTCCTCGAGTTCCGAGTCCGACTCCGACTCGGACACGCAGTCGGGGTCGGAGGACCGCGGCGGCTCGGAGCCGTCCACGCCCAACCCGAACAGTCACGGCGTCAACGCCTTCAACCCTCAGCGCGCGAAGGAGCGGGAGCGGGAGTGCCGGCTGGCCGAACTGGGCTTCAGCACCAGCGATGATTCCGAAGAGGAGGAGCCGGAGGACGCGGACGACGACGACCAGAGAGAGACCAAGAAAGCCCGGCGCGGGAGCGACGGCGAGCCCCGGCACCACAAGCTGGAGGAGGAGCGGGACCGGAAGCCACCTCTTTCGCCTCCCCCTTCCCCCCTCTCCTCCTCCTTCCCCGCCCCCCTCATTAAGATGGAGAAAGGCGGAGGGACCAAGCGGAGTAACGGTTCGGAAACTCGGAACGGCCGTACGAGGGCTGGGGCCCGAGAGCGGGAGGTGCAGGAAAAGGAGAATGCCAATAGCAGCGTAAGCACTAATCATCGCCGGTGCAAGGGTGTCAACAGAGGGAGCAAGGTCCACGGCAGTAGCCAGAACCAGAACCATCCCGGGCCCAACCAGCAAAACACGACTACCAATGGAGGAGTGGGACCCACTGGCAACTCTATCAGTGTCCCGGTGGGTTCGCAGCTGGCTGCCCGCTCTCAACTGCTGAAGCGCAGTCCCCCTGTCATGCTCTCGCCCCCCCGGCCCATACAGATGGCGCGGCATCTGATCCGCCCCCCGCCAGCCTGTCCTGAACCCCACTGCCTGCCCCTGGACTGTGGTGAGTCCCATGTGATGCAGCGGGACGTGTGGCTCAGTGTCTTCCAGTACCTCAACCATAGGGAGCTATGCGTCTGCATGAGGGTCTGCCGCACGTGGAGCCGCTGGTGAGTCTTCTTCCTCGTTGCTGGATTGTTGCCAAGGGGCGCGTTCGTTCACCACTGCAGTTAGGTGTGAAAACCATGCCTCGGGAATAAATAAAGCTCCCTAGGGCCTGTCCCGTGGAAATGACCGCCAGCATCATTGTTGAATGATTCACTCGCTTCCATCTTTAGTTCTTTGCCTTATTTTTACATTCGTCCACTTTTCCTCGCTGTTTTTCCGCATAGCTATCTGTAAGCGGATCTCTGTATAATGGCACGCAGGTGCAGTCTGCTCCTTTGGATATTTGCTCCTGGCTATTTCAGCAGGACCGCGCCTTGCAGCCATTGTCTCCTGTGGTGCTTGTCTTTTCTTCATTTTCCCATCCCGACGTATTATACATATGCAATGTCTACACGCCCTTAATAATGTCAGCATTTTTTGGGCCAGCGAGACAAATAGGATTTAAGTTTATTCCTGCCTTTTATTTATGTGTTGTGACATGCAATCTCTAAGTGGATTTTTCTGAAATTAAAGCTTGGTCTTGCTGGTTGTATAATGCGTACCCAGCTCTGAGTTACTGCTTGGTATTATAGGTCCTGACTTTCCTTCACTTACTGGCCGTTTGTTCATCCGAGTATCGCGCCTTTTTGTCTGTTCCTCTTCGGAGAGTTGCGGCCTTTTCAGGTCACCATACAGGTGTTCAGTCATATTGAGGTCACCGCTCTGAGTACTCTCCTCTGGGAGGTCTACCTGTCGTTTTGACAGCTGTGCTTTGGGTATTGAGAGGCAGACTCCTCTGTACCAGTCTGAGTTTGGCGTCGTCATGCTTCCCATCGGTGTTTTGCGGTGCTCCTGCTTGAGAGAGATGCGCCCACTGAGGGACTCGCCCTCCTGTACTGTTTGTGGAGCCTCTCGGATTCCCACCTGCATTGTAAAACTAGAAATAATCATTAGACTAGCGATCTGTGTTATACTGTGGCCTTCTGTAGGATATGGACACTTCATGGTCAGTAGTGGCATACAGCTGTATCTGTTTCTGGTCTGTTTTGTGTTTGTGTTATCCATATATTAAAAAAAAAAAAAAAAAACACGTTTCTCTCCTTGCCTCAATTCTGAGGCAGTTTTATTTGAAATAAGGATTATTTAAGTATCCGGTGTAAACACATCACAAAGGTGGCCAGTAACTGCAAAACATGCCTAAATATAGGTGAAACTCAGGAGGTTTGTAAACATATTAGGAATGCACCAATTGCCCGCATCGGGTATCAGGCCGATACTATGCTCGTATGCTCGTACGTGTAAAAATTGTTCAATATCAAGAACCGATACCACGTAATTGAAACATTGTTAAAACTCAAAGCCGCTGCATTTTATTTAATTTTTTCTTGTACTGTCCAGTCAGATTTTTTGAACCTAGCGAAACATTTGTCGACCAGAAGGATTTGGGAAGGATAAATGCACGAAACACTGCCAGTGGCATCATTGGCGAGTATATGTGGTTGATGTCAGCAGTTTGGACATATTTTGTGATCAGGGACGACGACGCAAGTAAAGAGTACTGTAAGCTCTGCTAAAGGAGAGGACAGCATGTCATTTAACACAAGGAATTTGATCAAACATCTAAAGACGCAGCATGGTGCAGAGTACAGGGAGCTTGCTAATGCTAGAAGTCAAAGACCGTAACAACAAACTTCAGCACAGATTCTGGAGAGAAACAAGAGAAAACGAAACTGAAGCATCTAACATTAGATAAATGTTTAGTGTCAGATGTAAATAACGCTATAGGTTCCGTCACCAATATAAGTACACTTGGCTGTATATGCTTCCTTCGCTTCTATTAAAAAACACGAATGCTACCAACCAGACCCTTTACAGTGCTTGTGGTCTGCGTCGGCGTGACGTGTATTAACATTTCTGGGGAGGTGCATGTAGGCTATCGTATAGGGTCCACGGCTATGTCATACTTGCGGTGTCCATTCAACGCAGAAGTATAAATTGTTCTTTACGGTCAAGGTTTCGTTACTCTGTAAAGACCTTTCAAGCTGAGAATTCAGAGTCATGATAAGAATGATTGTTAGGAAAGTTAGGAAAGCTTTCTTCAAGTTTTAAGTTAAGCCTTACACATGAAAGAATAATAACTGTCTCTTCCACATAGTGGGGCAAAAGCATACAGCTTATTAATTAAACACTGGTATCAGATCGGTACCCAAAGCCCAGGTATTGATATTGGGAAAAGTGCAATCAGTGAATCCCCAAAACATTTGTATACCAAGCTTGCCAAATGCTGATACTAGTAAAGTATAGGGAATCAAGAAGGTGCCAAAGAAATGGACTGTGTGCCTTTGTATAGTCCTTCTCTGTTATAACAGGATATATTAAAATATTAGTGCCAAGGATAAAGAGAAAATGTCTAAATGACCAAAACCATGTTTATCAAATTTGTAATTTGATATCAAACACGGTTCCAAATTACATTTTGTTTGAATAAGAGAAACGGCCACCTGGGGGTTCTGAGTGAGCCAGTTAAATTGGGTTTTAAACGATAAGCAGATTTCGTTATAACGATTCAGTTAAGCTGCACTTTGTAGCAAGATGCTGATCAGGCTTTATTGTCAGTGTCCAGGAAGTCTGCTGCCAAATGAAGTCTCTCTAGTGTTTAACACTGTTTTTTGTAAGCAAGTGGATATTCTGGATTGGCGTGTTGCTACAATATTAGTTTAAGAAAAGGCTCTTAAGCTTCTTCGCCTATTGATGGAACTCTAAAAATGCTGAGGCCATTCATGCTTGAAAAAGAAGGATGCGTGAGGGAGCGAGTTGTTAAATCTGCTTGGTATCATTTGGAGCCTGCTTATCGTTTACAAGCTGAGGGAAGGGATGGCGTTTGTTTTAACCAATGGGAAATAGGTTAAGCCACTTGCAGAGTGACAGCACATCATTGTTCCACCTTCTGTTCCTGCCTCGAAATAAATTCTGTCTTAAAAATGGCCCACCCTGAAAGAAGTTCAGGGTATCCACCAGCATTTTGGCACCCCAGGATGCTTATGATTTACCTGTTTATTCCGGTTTTGTTTATTACTAGATAAGGGCAGCTCCTTTGATTTGCACCTGCCCTTCTTTTACATGGTTGCCCCATGCTGTTAATCTCTCACAGAAGCGCAGAAGCGAGGTTTGCTAGTCATGCCCAATGACCCTCAGCCAAGGCAATGCTGGATAAGCAGTGCTGAGGCCAGTTTTATCAAAACGACATGCATATCTGGAAATGACCACATAGTCCATGTCAGGCAGACACTTTGAGCTAGGACAGGATGTGTAAACTTCATTTTAATCATTTCAATTAAAAGGACCTGCATTTAACTTAATCACCGAGTTTCTGCTGTATGCTAATGGGTCAGTCCCCTGTAATCATACATATCACTAATGTCAATGTGACACAGCTGGATGAGTCCTTCAATCATGGAAACAATCCAAAGCACAAAATGAACTGAAATATTTACCCAAGCACCGGAACCTCTCATTTTTAAAGTAGTTTGTAAAACTTGAAGTAGATCAGTGTCCTTCCTGACATGGATTATTTACATTTACAACATTTGGCAGATGCCTTTAGCCAGAGCGACTTGCATAAGTGCTTTAAGACTCTACAATGAATTTTTCCCGATACTAGCTCAATAAAACCAAGGCAATGAATACCATCAATCTAATACTCTGTTGGGAAAGTACAGGTTTAAAAAAAAATAATAATAAAAAATTATAAAGGAAAAGCACTCAGAGTGTAAAACCAGAAGTGCTAATTCAGGTATTTCTGGAAAAGGTGTGTTTTAAGTCGTCGTTTTGAAGACATTCAGTGACTCAGCTGTTCGGACATCTAAGGGGAGTTCATTCCACTTGGTTCCAGAACAGAGAAGTGGCGAGAGGTGTGTCTTCCTTGTGCCTTTAGGGGTGGTGGGACCAGTCGAGCAGTGCTGGAGCATCGGAGAGATCGTGGTGTAGTTCGAGGTGTGATGAGGTCTTTTAGGTAGGAAAATACAAGAATATCAGATAGAAACTAGCCCTGCAAGAAAACAAGGAATTGGGGAATTCCAAGCACCAGCCTGGGATTATCTGCTCACCCTACTGGAGATGTGTGTAGATTGCACCTCTGCAGTATACAGGGTTAGATTGCTGTTGGACAGAAGTACAGCTGCAGACATTGAGTGTGAAGAGCCCACACACAACCGCTAATGGTTTTTACAGCTTCAGCGAGTATTGCTTATTGTTACTATATGACAAATGAGTGTTGAAAATAGGAAAACGCTACATTTTTAACTGATTATTTGAAGGAGGTTTCTGATTTGTGCTGAACTCTAACTTGACAACATAAGTTTCAGGAGCTGAATGCCGATATCCCTAAATATCATCAAATTTCCTACCAAGCAACTCTGGCACGTTTTTTTGTGCAGATTGTAATGGTCAGACATGCTGTGTGAGCGATGATGGTGATTTAGATTGGCGTAATGACAGCACTTTTGTGATGCTGTTCAGTAAGTCCTCAAAATTATGCTCTGACATATTATAGGTTATCTTTGCCACACGGTGAGGAAAAATACCCTGGGAAATGTGTTAAATCTTCAAGCGCCACAAATACAGCAGTTAATTCAGCGATGTATATGTGAATGTACAGTACTATTTAAAAGCTTTTGCGCGCAGAGATTTTCTACATTTGCATGTTACTCACTTAGCTTTTACTAAAAATACACATAATATTCTTTGCTAACAAATACATGTGCAACAGTTAAGTGAGTAAGTCAGCAGTTATAACAGCAGAGAAAATGCAAGGCATTCTCCTGCAAGAGACATTTAATACTGCTCTGTTTCATGAGATGAAACGGTTAACTACTGCATTTAAAGTTAAAGGACAACCTAGAGTTTGACTATGCCATCACCATACAACCAGTTAGTATGTCAGACATGCAGTGTTAGTACTCTTTCCATTTTATAGAGGAAACTTGTTTTATTTGACTTGATATTTTTATTTATACTTTTTCACTATCCAACTTTCCAATGGCTACAGAATAAAAAGTCTGCTCATATATGAAATAAATGAAAAAGTGACAAAAACCTGTGGTGTGCAAAACTTTTAACTGGTAGCATATATCTGCAGTAGGGCTGGGTGATGTCTACAAAAAGTGTATGAGATATTTAAGGAGCATTTAAATGATGTGGGAAAATGATCTATTGGTTAGCCAGATTTAATTGTGATTTTATAAATGTCCCGGACCATTAAAACCATCTAAAGCACTGCTTCACATACTTGCAGTAAGCCCTAACTGCATAGTACCATTGTAACTGATGTTTACATCCAAAGACTTAAAAAAAAAAAAAAAATAGGCTCTTTCCCACCGCAACAACTTCTTAGTAACTTGGGAGCTTCTGTCATTTTCCTTCCGCAGGCCCGATTTATAGTTTTTGGGTGGTATGTTCTGAACCTTTTTCAGTGCTTACTCCAGGATGCGTAGTTTTTTCTCAACCAGGAACTATATATTATATATTTATTGATTGAGATAAATAGAGCAGCCATAATTATTCGACATAGTCGATGAAATCAATGCTAAAAATATGTTGACATCAATGTTTTAAATCAAAGCATTGTTTTTTTTTATTATTTTGACAAGATTACCTTTATGATTTCTAAAATTCTTCAATTCATAAACAATTACTTTCCTTTAATAGCACTACATAAATATGGTGGTAATAATGGTACAACTTAAAGGGTGGTTTTACATTGTAAAGTTTTGCTGGCCTATCATGGCGGCACTGCCTCTGTTTACAGGCACCAGAAGATGAAACACACAAGTGCTATTCTGAATATTGAACCGCCAGAGTAGGCAAAACCACAGTATTGTCTGTCTGTGATTATTAATTGACCATAAGTACGAAGAGCTTTTTAATGTCTTCTGTCTTTGTAGCTGCTAAATATACTCATTAATAACACCATGAAGTTCTCTGCCTGCTACCTTAGAATTTCCATTGAATAAGTGTGTGAGAACACGTAATTTGGGCTTGTTCCAATGTGCCGATGTGTGTTCTTGCGTGTTGGGCCAGTTGATTAGTGTTAATTTAAACTAAGACAGAGATGAAAACGGACAATAAAGGAAAGAAAATAATTTTGTGAAATGAAATAAAAATGAAAAATATACTTGCCAGAAAAAGTGTCAGACTTTAATCAGCAAAAAGTACCGCCACACCATCAAGGTCTTTTTACCTTGTTTATGCACAATATCTCCTCTTTCAGGATGATGTGGTTGCTAAGCTGTCCCTTTCTTCACTGCTTGCTTCCACGATTTACCCAAACAGGAGCATGTGTCACTCTGGTGACCAAGTTTAATAAGGGTAACGTAGAGCTGGGCGATATGACAAAAAAAAAATCACAATATTTTTTCCTTTGGCCGATAGCGATAATTAGCAAAAATTGTTTCACAATGCTGTTCCAAGTAATAATTTTTAAAATTATAAAAACAACCCTATTCTGACAAATAGAATGAATACATTTAAATAAACAATATTAGTAAACAAATATTTAATTTCCAACAAATTTTTACTGTTTACATACAAAATGACAGATAATTAAAATTATCAAAGGTTTTTGATTTTCAAGTATTCAAAGAAAGAGAGCTCAAATGAACAAAACCATATAATAATGTAACAACGTTTAAAACTGTATAATGTTGCAAATATGTTAAAGGGCAAACAAAATAAAGCAGGACAGAACTGACTACACCAAGTATCTTCCTCTATTCTTGGTCTCTTAAACCTTTTATAATTCTGAGGCTGAAAAGTATCTAAACCAAGCAAAAAACACTCATTCAAAATAATGCTAAATCATGGTTAGATTCTTTTGTCCGGCGCTACAAAACATCACCATGCATCACATGGTACAAAATCCTCGCAAGAGCAATACTGCTTCAGACGGACCGTGCAGCACAAACTTGAACCGACTCCGTGACGACACAACTTTGCCCTTATTGGCTGAAGATTTTAGTCACGTGCATGACGTTTCTATCCCAGGAAGTTCCAATGCGTAATCTGCTATCTGCTAAGCAGTTAGAACTGGTTTTCAGTTAATTTATTTTACCAGGTAAAGTTTAAATAAATGACATAATTGCTCTAACAGTACATATAAGGTAGTTTATTTATTGTTAGTTACTGTAATGTTGCGCTGCTTTATTTGGTTCATCATCCAGTCTGTGAAGAAGGCATTCAAGTAAGAATTGCATTGTACTCTGTACATGACAATAAAAACTTTGAATCGCTGAAATACATGTATTTGATCTATTTCCTGGCAGCTATCTTTTTACACAGGGCCACTATACACAATAGTTTTATTTACCGCTAACAGTTTATCAGAAGTTGGTTATTGTAAAAACTAATGTTTTGATCGAGTTTAATAGTCTGTGTGTGCCATCGTGATTTCGTTCTCATTTTTTATCGATAAAAAAAATCATGATCTTTCTATTGTCCAGCACAGGCGTAATGATACACTGAGTATATATTACTAACTTATAGGCATCACAATAGTATCTCATTACTATTTTAGACATAATACTAATCTGGTTATCGAATTGTGGATGAAAATAATGTCTGAAAAGCCAGTGTTCATTATCTAAAGCCCTGTAATGACACACAGTTTGTTGTCAAAATAAATAAAATGGTAAATTTGATTTTCTGGAGGAAAGTTAATCATTTCGAATAATCGACCCATTGGTAAAATAAAATGAATCCATAGAAAAATGGTTGTTGGTGTTGGTTCTAATCATCTTTGCTGATTGGCTGATTACGGTACTTTGATACCAATTCATAGCTGAGTGTCTGCATAAAAGTGCTGCATCTGCACATGCCCAGTGCTGTTTTTACGAGTCTCCTTTTCCTTATGAGGAATTTCAAGCAGAATTCTGCGTGCAGTGATGCTCTTACCATTTGGATCCAGTTTACACGCTTGTTGTAGGTTATAAATCTCTCGTTCCTATTGCTTATGATTAATAAAGAAAATAGGAAGTTAAACCATGGCTGTTAAGTTAAAATTGACCCAAATATCAACAGTATATCATATATGTATGTGAAGTTACATGTATTTGCTGGCTTGTTTTATTCATGAGGTCTGATTCAAGTCTTTAAGCTAGCAAAGCAACTGAAGATTTGCGTTTTTCTCTAGTTTGACTTTTGTCCGTTTGATCTACTGTAAACAGAAAGGGTCTTTCTACTTTTTAAATGGCATTTTTCAAAACTCAATTTCATCACCTGAAACGCTGGTATTATGAAGCTTAGTTATTCCTTAGTTATTATGAATATTAAAGGACAAATCTCAGCCAAAGGTTTCTAAGCTTTTTGCTGCTTCGGAATGTTTAAGCTTTGTCAGTATAATTTGGTCTGTGTTCCACTGCAGTAACATTTTTTTCAGATTAATGTACGTGTGTATTTATGTCAATAGAAATTAATGTGCTGCTTTGCTTAGATCCATGATTTTGCACATCCGAGATCTGCAGTAATTCATAAGTAATTATAAATCTGTGGAGTACCTCCTGTCTGGAGGGAAGGTCAGTAATACCAGGTGCAACACTGAAACTTCAAGATATGTGCTGTTCCATTCCCTGCGTGAGAGGGTACCTGCACACTCTGCACACGTCGGGTTATAGCCTCTTCTCTTAGCTCCCAGCCGGGGTTAGACGGCGTTTTTTTTTTTTCCCCAAGTATGTTATGGATTGTTTGTGGTTGGGAGTCAGATGCAAAAGTGAATAGATGGGAATATTGCATTTTGAGTAAGAGGTCTGACTCTAGCATGAGACGTAATGAGAGAATGGAAGAATTTGCTTGTTTATCCTAAATATCAAAGTAAAATGCCAAGAGCAGACACTGTGCCTCTCCTTTTAGCATTTTACTTTGTCGTCTGATCCTCTCTATATATTTAGAATATCAACTGAATGAGAGTTCTTCCACAAAATTCCACAGAGGTCCCATAAATGCAGTTAGCAATCCGCTTATTTTCATATCTCTAACTCGTCCTGTTAGCATAAAAGCCACGTGAAGCTTCAGCTGAGCACGCAGTTTAAAATGTGACATGTCTTGATGAAACGCAGAACTTTCATTTGTGCGGTATATTGCATATATGCATGTTTCCTCCCTGGGGACATTCTCTTTGGGCCATGCTCCAGTTTCTGATTGTAGAAATATATTCCCTGGAAAACTGTATTTAAAATGATGCGCAAAATGCTCTACTCTAAAAGGGTTTCACTGTCGGAGGGCCACTTTACTGAACAATTCTGTCATTGCCGCGCCTGTTTCTGCCATAAGCGTGCTAATGGACGATGTGTTGGATTGAGTGAAAGTCCGACCAAAGCTGGAAACCCGAACCAAATCCCCAGTGTAAAGCACATTTTTAATCTTATAGCAACTCCTGGACAATGTGAACAGCTTCCGTAGTCGAAGCTCTTCACATGGCAGTTTAAAATGCCAGTTTGTGCCGTATGTAGTTGTGTGCCTCGTACCGTGAGCCTCATTCCCCAGTGCTCTCCTCCAAAGGTGCTGTGACAAGCGGCTCTGGACTCAGATCGACCTCAGCCGACGGCGATCCATCACCCCGCTCATGCTCAGCGGGATCATCCGGCGGCAGCCCGTCTCCCTGGACTTGGGTCACACCAACATCTCCAAGAAGCAGCTCATGTGGCTCATCAACCGTCTGCAGGGTACTTGATGCTTACTTTCCACCCTGGGTATCTTAGCCCTCGCTCAATCCTTCTGAAAACTAAATACCGAATGCTAGTTGCCACATCTGTTTGATGCTTGGAGCCCTGAGAAACACAGATGCTAGCATGTGATAGCTAAGGGCTGCTCGTAACGGACACGCGCTTTGTTGCTCGATGAAACGCGATAGCTACATTTGCGTAACCTCTGTCATAGGTTACTCCTTTTTAATACATTTTTAGAAATGAAGCCTACCATCTGTCATTAGCAGTGTCATATCATTGTTCTGGTCTATTTCCACTCACCTCTCCCACTCTACTAATTTTACTCTTGGCCAGCTTTCAGGAATATTAAATTGCAGCTAAATTAGCGGAGGGTACTGGCTATATTATTTTACTTTTCATGTTGTGTATGTCAAATGGTAGTGACCATAATGAATTTATAATTTGGCTTGATAAATACCAGTAATGTTTCCTATAGTAGCATAGCAACACTCTATACAGAAACCTTATGAAATGCAATTAAGTGTATAAGTGTGTCCCCATGACCTTGATCAGGATAAACGGATGGATGGGTAAAACGTAAAGGTTTGAATTTGCTTACCAGATGTTTCTGAATAATGTTGTGAAGCTTATATTTTGATTAAAATTATAGATTTCTTGGAGATTATTTTGGTCTTCTAAAGAGGATGACAATTCAGGTTTTTTACTCTGTTATATGTGCATGCAAATTGGGAAGACTTTTAATTTTATTTTCACACAGACATTCAGTAAAATGTATTTGCATAGGGATAAATCTGCTTCATTTTCTCTCTTGCGTCTTTTTCCCATTAACCAGTGAAGCAAACACCATATGGAAAAAGTATTGGGACACCTGACCATACGCCTACAGGAACTTTTATGACATCACATTCTAAATCCATAGCCATCAATCCAGAATTGGTCCCACTTTGCAACTGTAACAGCTGCCACTCTTCTGGAAGACTTTCCAGAGGATTTTGGAGTCCATCTGTGGGAATTTTTACCCATTCATCCAGAAGATAATTGGTGAGGTCAGGCACTGATGTTGGACGTGAAGGCCTGGCTTCCAATTTCCGTTCTAGTTCATCCCAAAGGTGTTCCATGGGGTTGTGTGGTCAGTCAAGTTCTACACACCAGACTTACACAAACATGCCTTTATGGACCTTGCTTTGTGTACTGGGGCACAGTCATGCTGGAACAGAGAAGGGCCTTCCCCAAACTGTTCCCACAATGTTGGAAGCGCAGAACTGCCCAACATTTTTTTGGTATCCTGAAGCATCACGAGTTTCCTTTATCAGAACTAAGGGACCTGGTCCAACCCCTGAAAAACAAGACCATACCATTATCCCTCTTCTGCCAAACTTTACATTGGAGGCTGGTACCATTCTCTTGGCATCTTCCAAACCCAGACTCGTCTATCAGACTGTCAGTCAGAGAAGCATCATTTGTCACTCCACAGAACACGTTTCCACTGCTTCAGAGTCCAGTAGTGGCGTGCTTTGCACCACTTTGAGACTTGCATGCAGCTGCTCGTCATGGAAATCCATTCCATGAAGTTTGTATGCTGGGGTAAATGGCAGACGAAGTGTGGAACTCTGCAGTTACTGAGGCAAATTTCACGTACTGGCTTATTGCAAAGATGGCATCTTATGACAGTACCATGCTTGAAGTCACTGAGCTCTTCAGAATGACCCAATCTTTTACAAATGCTTGTTAACGTGGCTGCATGGCTAGGTGCTTGCTTTTATACACCTGTGGCAATGGGTCTGAATGACACACCTGAATTCAGTGATTAAACTACTCGTCCCAATACTTTTGTCCATATAGTGCATTTACATTAAACCTTAAGAAGCATGCAACTATGTTTCATCTTGAGAGATATCTGAAGGTCTATTCTCATTAGAGTAGCGGGTGTTAGTATTAGCTATGTAACTAGATTGCTCACAAGATTATATTTAGTTGCTTAAACCATTTGATTAGATAGTGACTTGTGAAAGCTCCCCTGAACTATGCTTGGTCATTTTGTATTGCTGTAAGCTGCATCTACCCATCAGCACCAGACTTCAGTCTAATGGATTTTACAAGTGATTGAAAGTTTTTCTTTTTGTCCAACAAATGTTCAGTCGTACAGTTTAACACACCTTACAGTCCTAAGACATGGTGGTTGTTGAGTGCGGCCGACTGATGCATTTCATTAAAGTTTTGTGATGTCAATGAGATGAAAGTAGCTGCCGTGATCTGTTTATTGGGGACGTCATGTGACATGCGGACTTTGATTAATTAGGATGAGATCCACTCTGGCAGTTTTATGAGCACTGAGTCGGCCCAGACACCTTTTCTGTTCAGATTGATTGACAGAAGCTGCACTCGGTGTCTCCTGGCTCCCAGTGCTGTTTTAATGTGACTCTTAATCAGTCCACTGTAAGCTACACCACAGTGTAGTGGACGTGGTCAGCATTGGATTAGGGTGCAGTGATAGTGAGGGGTATAATTTTAGATATGTGGAGTTTTCTGTGTGTAGGTAATTTATATGGGGTTATTTTTAATGGCCAAAATACAATATGTATTTGTAAATATTTCAGTTCATTTTTCTGCTTTTCATTTTATTTTGGATTTACTAAGGTACACTAAATCTGCACAGCCCCCCCCCACCTCCAAATATGTTTTTATCTTGGTTTTCTATGTCTACAGTACCAGATGTGAGCATTGCTGGCCCTTGAGAGCTTCAATCATGCAAGCTTAAAAACTCACATCGTTAACACCTGAACCATCATGTGCTGACCTTACATTAAAAACAATAATAATAATGATAATAACAATACTCCATTTTCCCATGCTTAACCCAAGTGAGAGATCCTTTGTAAAATCCGCAGTGTCCTGCTATAGTGAGATTCTCACACACACACACACACACACACACACACACACACACACACACACACACACACACACACACAGGTGGCTGAGCCCTGCCGTGTCTCTGCAGGTCTCCGTGAGCTGATCGTCGCCGGCTGCCCCTGGTCTGCCGTGTCGGCGCTCTGCCAAGCAGCTTGTCCTTGCCTCTGGCTGTTGGACCTCAGTGGAGTTGAGGATCTGAAGGACTCCCAGCTGAAGGAGCTGCTAACTCCACCTACTGATATACGCACAGGTGTTTAACTCTGCCTACTGATATATGCACAGGTTTTTAACTCCGCCTACTGATATAAGCACAGGTTTTTAACTCCGCCTACTGATATATGCACAGGTTTTTAAC
>JAABNY020000040.1:15718709-15735270 GCA_015164015.2 Brevimyrus niger | reverse complement strand
ACAGTGAAGGCTCTCGGCAGGCTCAGCGCCCGTCACAGTGAAGGCTCTCGGCAGGCTCAGCGCCCGTCACAGTGAAGGCTCTCGGCAGGCTCAGCGCCCGTCACAGTGAAGGCTCTCGGCAGGCTCAGCGCCCGTCACAGTGAAGGCTCTCGGCAGGCTCAGCGCCCGTCACAGTGAAGGCTCTCGGCAGGCTCAGCGCCCGTCACAGTGAAGTCTTTCGGCAGGCTCAGTGCCCCTCACAGTGAAGCCTCTCAGCAGGCTCAGTACCCCTCACAGTGAAGTCTCTCAGAAGGCTCAGTGCCCACACATACACTTATTAAAGGGAATTACTGCCTCAGCTGCCCTCCCTTACTTGCGCAACATGCCATTCTTGTATTACTGAATGGTTCCTCCTGCTTACAGGCAGGCTTGTTCATTTTAATTCTGTATACAGTGTTGTCTTATGAAGTCCAGATGATTATTACAATTATCGCCATGGTGTATTCATGTCTGTGCCCCACATGGTCTACTTGCAGCCATCTCATTGGCTCGCAGACTAGTGGGCGGGGCGATTGTGACTCCCTGGTTCTCGCTGGCTTCCTTCGTCTCTCTGCAGGCTGTGCGAAGGTGACGGAGCACTGCCTGCCCCTGCTGCGCCGCTGTGCCTCTCTGCAGAGCGTCGACCTGCGCTCCTGTCGCCTCATCGCCCCAGAAGCCTGCCAGCTGCCATCTTTCTCTTGCCCAGAGGATAGACTACTGCTCAAGAACAGCTAACAACAAACGGAGAGCAAGAGAGCGAGAGAGAAGGGCACTCAGGGAGGGATGGATAGAATAACACATCTGCTAAGAGAAAGTGAAAGAGAAAATAACCTCTTAAGTTGTGGTTTTGAATGAGCTTTCAGAGAAGACGTGCTACATGTTCAGACTGCACACCAGGTGTGCATATATGTAATTTACTATAATTTAATGAACGTTCATCAAAATCCTACCAGATGGGGTCTGTACAGTGACTGATGTCAGGCTCTCAGACTTGCACATTTGCTCTGCATACAGATGTCCCTCTGTAAACCACAAAGAATGTACAGTGAGAGGACATGTCGGAAAACCTTGTGCGTCGATGCTGGATACATGTACCGTGTGAGAGAGAGCGTGAGCGAGAGAGCGAAAGACGGCGACAGTGTTTGTGGTGATCTGCAGACCCTCCCCTCCAAGCTCCAGTGTCTGCCCACCCCCACTCCTTGCAAAAGCTTCTGCAGTAAAAGCTGATAGGTTCATACAAACCCCGGCCCCACAGTTAGACCACTACCTCTACTCCAAACTTGTGCAAAATTTTGCGTGGTCGTTTCTGGACACTGGTAGATAGCTAACCCCAACTTAATGCCGCTCTCCCTATCCCATGTGCCATTATCAGGTCAGTCGCTGCCACACACTCCCAGTCGTCGTTGGGGCCCCCAGTGTTTCTAGGTATTTTTTCCTGTACTGTTGCAGTCTCCCTCCTGTGCCACTTTTGGTATGCACTGCTGGCGTCCCACATGTTTACCAGCAGGTGAACGTGGATACAAGGTGTTGTTAGATGATGCACTCAGACTGACCTGGTCATAGCTGACCTAACCACACTGCACCTCACTGAACTCCTTACAAAGTAACTGTACTGTACCATTGAGGACAACACAAACCTGTTATGGACTGTCTTAGTTATTCCGGTTCGGATCATTGGTACAGAACTGAATGAGACCGTGCAAGGCCTATGACATGTTTGCAAATGTATTTTATCTGCTTCCCTGTGTGGTACGGAATTACTTTGTGTGGTCATACTGGGCTTATCTGTAAGGCCGTTTACAGTGTTGAAGCCAAATTGAACAGCTGACGATCCTCTTATGTTTTCCACTCTTCGCGATAATAAAACAAACTGAATCGGTTCAGTCTACTAATAAGTGTTGGCCAAGGCTGCCTTGCCTGCAGTTAGCTGGAGAGATTTGTGTGTATAGTAGTTTACTGAGCAGAAGGTGAACTGCCTCTGGCACTTGGCATGTGAACGTAATGCTGTTCTGAATATGACTAGGTGGTGGCTGTTCAGGACTGGTGTTGGAATATATATATATTTTTTTGTGTTGAACCATATTGTTGCTGAACTATTGCACTCGTAATTGTCTTAGACTGTACTGGGCTGGCCTGGACTGTAAAAGTGTCCTGTGTTCGACTGAACCACATTGGACTGGACGAATGCACTGGACTGGACCAGTATTTTTGGCTTTTGATAATTGCTTGGACTTTTGCCAAATTCTGGAATCCTTGAAACAGGAGCACATTTTTCCATTTCTTAGGCTTGGGTTTGATTTATCATTGTGTTCATAATTTTCTGTCATTGTTTCATGAAATTGATATAAATGTATAATAACTGAAAAGACAAATTGAAAAGGTCTGCAGGATGTGAACTTCAAAAATATGAATCAAGGCAGCTACTTAAGAGTAACTACTGTAAAATGACAAACTAAATAAAGAAAAAACTGAGTTTTTAAACCGTGCGTCTTGGTGAATGTGAACACTTTGAACTCCTTCGGTGTATAACTAAATGGATAATGGATATCCATGGAATAAGGTACCAAAAAAAACACCCTGGGGACACCAGGTCCTGCGTAATTATTTTTGCATTTGTGTGATATAAGATATGGCATTAAACTTGTATTAAGTGATTTAGTCTTTGTTAGTCTGTATTTTAAGTGTAGCATTAACCATATGCTTGTCAAATAACTCGTATTACTGCCCTGTATATTATAATTTGAGCAGGAAACAAGATAGTCCGCTGATGGTGCTCTTACGTTGCCTTTATATTGCCCTTCCAATTTAGGGCTGTTGCTGATTCAGAGCACATCTCGCAAGAATGAAGAATGGGGTGGGACAGGTCACCCGACAGTTATACTAAGTGTGATTTGGTGACAGCACTAATTCACCAGAGCAGCACACTTTGAAATGTGGGAGGAAACCATGCAAGTTGAGCTGACCTGTCCCTGCACTAATTACTCATAACTGATATCTACCTTTACATACCTTTGGGTTACTAAGTGTTTAGTGAAAAGTATCCATCAGTTCAGATCAATACCAAATCAATCATACAGCAAAATATGCACTGCAGCCAGTATGTAATGGCTATAGCTAACTGGAAATGTTAGCATGTGCATTAGTTCTGTGAATCCGGGATAACGTCAGTGATGAAAATGGATCATTTAAGAACGTGGTTTTTCAGGGTAATCTATGGTCATTTGAATGCCATACTTTAAAAGGAGGTATTTCTATTACACTTCAAAGAAAATGAGTTTGTATGCTGTCTATCCTAGCAAATGTAGCAATTCATTGACACTACATCTGGCTTGCAAATGACATATTCTACAGTGTTTTTCAGCCTGGTCCTTGTGGACCCCCACACATGTTTTTACTCCCTCCCAACTCCCTACTTAAGCAGGTCCTTCATACAACCATCACGGCTGCTGATGTTAACAACTAACCAACTGACACTCGCATACCATTCACTCACACAGACACCCATATTTGCCTCCGCACATAGACACATGTAACCCTGGCAGAGACTCGAACGCAGGTTCCAGAGGTGTGAGGTGCCCCACCATGCTGCCCCATATTTTTTTTTTTTTAACTTTATGGTCATTTTATTATCAAATAATTTAAAACTACACTCTGATGGCTCCATGCTCATCAGCTGACATTTTTTGATACATTTCTTTCAGTTGATTCACCAAGTAAGACTTTTTAATTCATCCTAATCAGTGGACATAGTAATATAATTCACCTGTTTATTCACAATGCACAGCATCAGTTTTCAGTATTCATGAAACTACATCCATCTTTCTCTCTTCCAAACATCTTGCGTAGCACTGGGCTGAAGTTCATAAATGTTTAAATGACCATAATCAGTGTTTTATGTATAAAATTATTAAACGGTCACATCTTTTATAACTCAATTCCAGCTTGATTTAGAAATGGGATTGGAAATGATGCCTTTCAGAAAAAAAATCCATCCATCCTTTTTCGGTGTTCAAGTATCCAGTACCGTGTGTCCCAATCCGGTCCTAGGGGACTCACAGCTGGTCCACATTTTTGCTCCCGGTAGGAGAACTGCAGTACAAGATCACAGTGAGCCTGGAGCATACCGACAGAAGTACAGGTGACAAGACAGGAATACCTGGATGGGCAATTTAGAGACACTCTAACTGCTTATGTGGAATAGTGTCTCTAAATTTGGACTGGGAGGAAACAGTACACAGTAGAGATCGTGCCAACTCTGCACTGCCCATTGAGTCACTGTGCCACCACCAAATGCACAAGATGAACTCCTCATCCTCATCCTCCTGCACTGAACCACAGCAGTCAACATCCAGCATAAGATGTATATGTAGTAGTGTACTGATTTTATTTTAGCAATGTTGAGGAAAACCTCCAGTATATAGGGTACTTTACAGTTTAAAATTATATACTTTTAAGTACTAACAATAAGATGCCTTTGTAATCTACTAATTAGCGCAATCTTAAGGAAATGCTAATTTTACACATACGCAAAATGACCCGTTGTTAATTTATGACACACTATGAAAGTGCATTAGTACAGTGCTGTACATTTTTGTCCTTTGATTCCTACAGCAGACTTGCAAATTGAGGAAACATACATTGTCTATGTAGTGTTATTTTCATAATAACTCAGACTTTGTGATGAGATTTCAATTCTCTTTTTTCCCCACGCAGAATGGGTTGATACTGAATTATCTTCCTTAAAAAGGATACATACGGTGGTCGAGAAAGCCCAATGAAATTCAAAATAAAGAAACGCACGTCTAATAGAAAAACGCGCTGCAAAGCAACAAACCATATCAATCAAGTTCATAAGGAACCTGCAAACACATTACCGATTCGTAGACGCTACACAAGTTTAGAAAACACTTTACTCAAAATGACAACACATGCAAACCACATTTTACAAACGCGCTGCACATTCACAGGCGCGCTGCAAATACAGAAAACAACTGCAACTTCTAAAAGGTGCTGCAAATAGCCACAACACAACGGAAGTGTTTCCGGAGTACATTTTTTCGGATGGTCACATGCTTGTAATAATGTTTTAACGTAATGGTTAAAACGTTGCTACTAATCTAGCAAACGGTTAGGATGCAAGTTACAGTAAACAATAAGTGGCATCTGTTTTTATGATTAACCTGTGTAGCTCTCTGATAAATTATATAATATAATACAGGAGTTAAATGGTAGTAAATATACCATTTACCACATAGCTTCTTGATTATTTCCTAATATAATAAAGTTATTCTATCAATCTGTTCAAATAGAAGGTACAGTGGAAACCGCTTATAGTTATCACGTCTGTCTGGGTGAAATTGATCACTATAAGCGTATGATCATTAAAGCCCGGTTTTTTCTTAAATGTCTCAGGCAGATTACCATCTAACTGACATGTTTCAAAACCTTTCGAGTTACAGTACTGTACAAATTAAATTACTGAACTGTGCACAGTGGTACCTCAGAATTCGAATTTAATCCGTTCAGAACCCCAGATCAAATCCTAAAAAGTTCGAGTTGTGATCGAATTTTCCCCCATAATAAATAATGGAAAACCAATGAATTGGTTTCTGGCCCCATATATATATTTAGCATTTAAACACAAAATGAACAGAATAAAACAAGAAGAGCATATACTGTACTAAACATTTATAAGCATATTCATCAAAATATTCATCATTTATAAAGTAAGAAAATAAATGTATCCAAACAATGTTCCTATTATGCATCGAAGCTGAGGGTGCATTGGCTGAGATGTGTGTATGTCACGTTTTTCTGTCCTTTTTGTGTGTGTATCTATGGACCATGAGTCAATAAAAGTAATTGATTGTTTTTTTTTTTAAATTTATTTTACACATTCAATCAATGTGTCCTGCCCTGATCGTCCGCTCCTTCAGTGTGCCACGCCCCCTCGCTAACCCTGTGTGGAATCATGTGATCAGCTGTTCCTGGTTGTTGTCATTAGTCCTCTGTATTTCGTCCGCGCTTCAGTTAGTCTCCCCAGCCTGGTCATTGTATTGTCCAGCTGCGTTTTGGCTGCCTTACCTGTAATTAACCCCCGTATTCCCTTATACCCTGACGTCTGCGTCTTTGTCTCTGTTCTGCACGACAATTAATATTATTATAATTACATGTATTAATGGTTTATTATTAATATTAAAATAATTAATAGGTCAAATTTTTATTTTTATATTTTTAATTTAATCTTTATTTTTAAATGTATTTTATTATATAATAATAAATACTGTTACTGTCTATCGTTGTCTAAATGTACTTTTACTGTCTAAATATATGTATTCAGCTAGTGTAAACATGCACAATGCTATATCACAGCGAATGCGAGGCTTAGACTGAAGCGTTACCGTATGGTTCCGCTGAGAGATGAGCTACTTGACTAATTTCCCCTAGTGTACAAGTTGTCTTAGGCTGGAGTTCACAGTTTGACTTCTGAGATTCAGATTTAGAGTTCAACGTATTTTTTGAACTGGTTGGTTTGACTTATAAGAAATGTAGTTCTAATGAGTTCGAGAACTGAGATACCACTGTATAATTCAATTGCGCTATGACTTGGTACTGTACATAAATGTATTGCTTATTATAGGTTATTGCTGCATCTCGGCAGGAGATGTTTGTTTTTGGCGGTTTATCATAAGCTTCAATAATTCTGTATTTGTCATTGAGAGAAAATAACTTTTTTTTCTCCGTCATATTTTCTGTGCACGCAGCATTACCCTTAGGTAGCTATAGCCAGAAGCAGACAGGTTACCGGAAGGTAAAGTAGGGCGATCAAAGTAAAAAAAAAATAAAAATCTCTACTTTAATTTTTTCATATGTCATGTTTTAAAAGACCCAAAATGTTCACTGTAAGTGGACTACTTGATTACTATAACTGTGTTTGTACAGGAATAATTTTGTCCCAAGCTTATTTTTTTTTTTACATTTACAGCATTTAGCAGAGCGACTTAAAACCAGTGCTTTGTAGTCCACGACTGTTCTTCCATCTATAAGCTAGACCTCAAATCAACTTTCATCAAGATCAAGTTAGTGCTAAGTACGTTATATATATATTGCATGTTGTCCTCTTTTAAGTGTTGGTGGTTCAAGACAAGTAGTGCTTGATCCTCTGAGAGGACGAGAAGTGACATAATTCTTAATCAGTGTTGCCAAGTAAAGAGGAGCTGTTCCAGTCTTGGCTTTAAAGGCAAGTTTTACAGATTTGACCCTGATGCGAGCAGCCATAGGAAACCAGTGCAGGTTCCGAAGAAGAGGTGTGATGTGTGAGAATCTAGAAACATTAAACATAGACCTTGCAACTGCATTCTGGATCAGTTGAAGTGACCTTGTTGCCTTCAGTGAAAGACCATCCATAAAGGAGTTGCAGTAGCCCAACTTGGAGATAACCAAGGATTGGACGAGTAGCTGAGTAGTGTCTGTCATGAGAAAAGGAGGAATCCTTCTAATGTTGTAGAGAAGGTATCTGCAGGACCTGGACAGGTTGTTAATGTGTGACAAGGATGACACTGGGCCTTACTGTTTTTGAGGGAACAATAAGAGAGTTTTCAAAGGAAATGGTAAGGTCAAAAGTCAGTGATGAATTGCCTTTGATGTACAGCAGTTTAATTTTACTGGGGTTTTAGCTTGAGGTGGTGGGATTTCATCCAAGAGGAGATTTCAGTCAGACAGTCTGAGAGTCGAGTAGAGGCTTGATGTTCATCAGGTGGAAAGGAAAGAAAGAGTTAAGTATCATCTGCATAAAAGTGGTAGGAAAGTCTATGTGCAGATATGACCTTCCCAAGAGAACCTGTGTATAAGGACAAGAGATAGGGTCCTAGGACTGAGCCCTGAGGAACACCAGTGGCCTGCGTTCTTGGGGCTGAATAGGAGCCTTGCCATGTCACCTGAAATGACTGGTTATCAAGATAAGATTCAAACCATCTCCAATCTGTAATTGAAATCCCAAGGCTGGAGAGAGTATCCAGGAGGATCTGGTGGTTGACTATATCAAAGGCTGCAGACAGGTCCAAGAGAATCAGAACTGAGGACAGGTTGGAGGATTCGGCTGCATGAAGTTTTTCAGAGATGGCGAGAAGTGCAGTATCAGTGGAATGCGCAGCTTTGAATCCAGACTGGTGAGGGTCGTGAAGTGCATTTTCAGAGAGAAAGGCATTGAGTTGGTTATAAACTGCTTGTTCCAGTACTTTCAAAAGAAAGGAGAGCAGGGACACTGGTCTGTAGTGGTTAACATCTGAGCAGTCCAAAAAGGGTTTCTTTAGAGTGGGGGTGATGACTGCTGACTTGAAGGTAGTCGGAACATGGCCAGTCATTAAGGACCCATTGACTATGTGTGCGATGTATGGGAGAAGATCCTGGGAAATAAGCTGCAACTATCAGCGGTTGATCACTATAACTATGATCCCTATAAGTGGTTTCCACTGTAACTTTTCACATGTAAATTAGCATCATTGACTCAATTGAAAAGTGCACCCAAAAAAACAACCCTGTGGAAACACTTCTGTTGTGTTGTGGCTATTTTTCCAAAATTGCAGTTATTTTTGCAGCATGTCTGTGAATATGCAGCGTATTTGTAATATGTGGTTTGTATGTGTCATCTTCATGATAGTGTTTTCTGAATTTTTGTAGTGTCTACGCATTTTAAGTTTGTTTGCATATGCGTTATGGACTTCAATATCTTTTGTTGCTTTACAACATATTTTTCTATTAGACGTTTTTATTTTGAATTTCGTTGGGCTTTCTCGTCTTTATTTTGAATCGCATGCGGTTTTCTCGGCCATCGTAGTAACATGAAAAAACCGTAATCATTTTGTTTCAAATCAAAGCCTTCAAAGAGGCCTGTTGTATCCAGTTTATTTTTTTTATTTGAGAAATGAGTGATTTACCCGTGACATTTATCAGTGATGCAACAGCGACCTCCACTGGATGATTAGTGTCGTGCTCTCAGGGTGTGCATTAACAAAGCACAAAATCATTTGAGGAAATTGTATATTGTTCATTTGTTAAATAAATATTTGAAATTTCATTACTCTTATGCCATATTTCTGTGTGTGATGGTTTCTATGTTGATTGTACTGCGTCTTTCCAACCACCAATATCGCGTCCGATCACGAACAGCCTGCAGCCAGCACCGCAGAAGCACAGAATACGCGTGTCTTTCACAGGCCACATTTTCACATATGCCATCAATTTATATGGGAAAATTGTTACCATTTCGCTTGGTTTTTCTGATTTTTCTATTAGCGGAAAAAAACGCTGTATCCGGAGGAAATTTAACCGCGCTGGGCTTCATTGCTTAATAATAAATCAATTATTATTATTAATAATAATCAGTTATAGAGAATATGCGATCTAAGTCAGTAACCCCCTGTGGAGAATCAGGAAGACAACGTCACTCTACACCTTCGACAGCCCGCCCGCCATCAATTTACCCAAATTTCTTGTCGGAGTAATAATATCAGGAAGTAATTTATCAGTAAAGTAAATTATATTTTTTTCGGGGTAATCGGCCATTCTGTGGTCTGCCAGACTCTGGTAGTACATTCGGTATAGCAAACAGCCTATTAAAATGTCAAAACAATAAATGTCATATTATTTTACAATATCACGGCCATACGTCTATGATAGATACTGAGTAACATGTAAAAACGTTTATTCTGTACGATTTTGTAGTCAGATATAGCTTGCATTAATAACCGATATATACGTCTTTTAAATCGGGACCACAGATTAAAGACACTGAATAAAAACGCGCGTTTATATTTTAAACCAGGCCATACGGCGCGCACGCAAGAATGCACGTACGCCAACCGGTCGGGCAAAGATGACGTTACAGGGCATGTCCCGCGCGGCGCGAACGAGCGGGGTTCGGAGCTTAATGATGACGCGACGTTGGCTGCGGCGGCTGCTGGTTCTCCTGCTCGCTGCTTGTGCGGGGAGCGGAAACCAAATCGAGGAAGTTGTGCGAGGGTGGGTGAGGTGCCGCTGTCGGTGCCAGTGACAGATAAACACAGCGGGACGCTGAGTCTGAACCGGAAAAAGACACAGTCAAATCGGACCGAAGGGACCAGGGGTGTCCACGAATTATGATGGCAGACGCAGCTAAATCCAAGCGTCGGGAGCAGCTGAAACGCTGGGCCGGTTCTATGACAGACAGGGAACCGGCGGTGCCCAGGCGAAGGTGGCGAGGCGATGCGTGGGAGGCGGGCGAGCCAAAGGCCCGACAACCCACCGAAACTGAACCAGTGTACCCGCTGGGACAAGGCGGAAGGACCGGAACCGAGGGCGATAGAGCAGACAGCACCGTCGGGCGAAGGTATCGGGCTCCGTCAGCTTGACGGGTTACGGAGCTGCTGTCAGGGATCAGTGTTGTGAATGATCGCTCTTGCTAACTAACAAACTAAACTAACTAACTAACCAACTAACTAACTATTTATTCAGACAAAATCAGCTGCACCAACTAGTAAAGTGTTTGCTTTATAAGACCTTAGGCGACTTTCGAAAGCTATCGCAGAGCTGTAATTCTCCCGGTTTCGAAATCCTGCTCGATGTTGCTGAATCTCTTGCCCCGGTTGAAACTTTTGTCATACAGTCAATCAGGAACTTAATGGTATGCGGGGCTGCATGCGATCTAAAGAACTACATGTTTATTTCGCACAGCTGAAATACTTTAAAAAATCAAATGTATGAAGTTTAGTGAACCTTCCCAGAAATTAATGTTCGCATAAAGATGATGCGAGAATCCTGTTACTTTTACTAAGGATGTTTAACTAGAATTGTGCTGTGCGTTGCTGCCTTCGTTTTCATTTGCAGCAACAACTTGGTTACTCGCCGTGACAGTTATGTAGCTGCTGCTATTGGTGATGGGCATTTATAAAGCAGACTACTGCCTAAAACCTAAAGTGAGGCATTTGCTAATGTCGGGCTTTTTAAACCCGAGAGAAATGTGCTGTATGACTATCGGCTCGCATTACAAACACGAACACCCATTAATCCATTCATCAGTAGAGTCGTTTTTTTCTTAAAAGAAGAAATCAAATTTATGTGTGATTTAATCACAGATGTGTTACTTTTAGGTGTCTGAGAAAGCAGGGGAAATTTAATGTTAAGATTTTTCTTGACTTTCCAACAATTTCAACATGCATAATGCCCTGTTTGATAAAGCCGATCATTATGGGTAGTGAAATTGGTCCAGGTTGGTTTTACTGGGTCAGAAGAATTTATTGTGATATAGAGCTGGACGATTTATCGATTTAAAATCGAAATCGCGATTTGAAACAGCTCGATTAGCAAATTATAAAGGATAGGATTTAGGATATATAGTGGTACCACGGTTCTCGAACTTAATCCGTTCCGGACTCTGGATTGAATCTCAAAAAGTTCGAGTTGTGATCGAATTTTCCCCATAAGAAATAATGGAAAACCAATTCATTATTTCCCGCCCTCCCAAAATATACATAATTAGTATTTAAACACAAAACAAGAATAGCAATTTTTTTCTTAATGGCTTCTAATAAGATAAAGCTCTTATCCCAACATTACCCCTGTCCTACCTCAATCGTCCGCTCCTTCCATGTGCCCCGCCCCCGCGTTAACCTCGTGTGGGATCCCCATGTGATCAGCTGGTTCTGGTTGTTATTAGTCCTTTGTATTAAGTCTGCGTTTGTTTGTTTCCCCAGTCCCGTAATTGGGTGCTTTTAGCTTATAATGCTATTTGTATACAAAGCTGATTTGTATAGAAATTCTGACCCTGACGCAATGCATTACGGTTGACCTCTCACCCAGCTGCACAAATTGGAACCGCCTCTGTGACGACACACCTTTGCCCTTATTGGCTGAAGAGTTTAGTTACACGCATGACGATTGTATCCCAGGAAGTTCTGAGGCGTAATCTGCTATTTCTCCCGAGTATCACAGAAAGCAGCGAAAACTGGTTTTCATTTAATTTACCTGGTAAAATAAAGTTTTAATAAATGACATAAATGCTGTAATAGTACATGTAAGTTAGTGGTTTATTGTTAGTTACTGTAATGTTGCGCTGCTTTATTTGGTTAATCGTCCAGTCTGTGAAGAAGGCATTCAAAAAAGAATTGCATTGTAGTGTGACTCATTTCCTGGCGCATACAAGTTATATCAGGTCAGCGTTCACGGTTCGACTTCTGATATTCACATCGAGTTCTAGGTGAAAATTTTGTTTGAAATTTTAGTTCTAATGAGTTCGATAACTGGGGTACCACTGTACATTATACAGCACGTCAGACCCAGGATTTAAAACCGTTGTGAGAATATTTTCACAAATTCATGCCGTGATCCCTGTGTGACAATCATTCACACCAATTACAAGCGCTGTGCTTCTGGCATGCCAGTCATTCTAACCAATCACAAGCGCCTTGCTTCTGGCGTGTTAGTCATTCTTACCAATCAGAAGTGGCCCAAGAAGACTGCGTATAGGGCCTCAAACAGCAAACATGTGAAACCCAAGGAAAATGTTGCATTCCTGGTGTAGCGAAAAAAATACTGATTCTGCTACTGAGCTAAAAGGAATTGCCTTCCTATTAAATGGTTCATAAAGGGCCTATCATTACCAGAACTGGCAACCTCCTTTTAAACATGAGCAGCGACATACTTAAGTGTATCACTCAACCTTTTGTTTTTCTAATAGCATTAGCATACTGCTAACCCATCAAAACAACAATGAGAGTCAGTAATCTTCACAGCAGCAGAGTCAGTGGCCCTCAAAAAAGGCATAAAACCCATAATACAGTCATGTTTATGTCATATGTTTTTGTGCTTATTGATTTCAGTATTTCCAAAGATTAATCTTGTGAAATTAATCTTAATCCTACAACAGTAACTTGATTTAACAGAAATACTAAAAGAATCGATCACTTTAGTCACTATTACATTTGGGTATGGGCACGCAGTCTTATTTAGAAAAAATACAAAAAGAGACGTATATCATGTTTATTAATTCGTTTTGTATTTGTCCAAGTAACAAAGCAAAGGAACGATAAGCCGCTTTGTTGAAAACTGCATTTTACTTTGGTCAGCTGCATGGAGTGAGATTTTCTGTTCTTTGTTCTGCACATACATTTACATGTATGTAAAAGTTTTATTACCTCGTAAATAGTCCGTAGGGTTTGCAAATGGCAATAACATTTTTGATGCAGCTAATTTTAAGTTCAGAATGAAATAATATAGATTTTCTGCAGGATTTCTTGTGTGAGAGTTTGCAACCCTGAACACATATATTTTTTTTGGTTTCACTTGAATGCATTTGTATATAAAATAACCATATACAGTTGTTAAAAATCAGAAACTTCTACCAACATTAAATCACCAATAAACTACTTCTATTTATTTAAATATTTATAAAATGCATGCTTCGTTTAAGAATTTCCAGCTTTACGGTTTCAGGACAGAACAGTCACTCTGTTATGAACATTACAGATTTTTGACTGAGAGTCTTCGATTCACTACTGTTATTAACACTAATAACACAATAGGCTGCATACACTGAAGTAGTTCAATCTGCCTTATCTGCAAGATGTTTTCATTATAACTTAACATGCCACATCTTTAAATTCTCATCCTTGCATTGGAATATGAACCAGTTAATACTTTGATGGTATGTGGTAATGCTGCATTATAAGTTTTAAATTTACTACAGACTGAATATTGAACTTAAGCTTGATATAAAAAAAAATATATCGCAAATCAAATCGTAATTAAGAACATAAGAACTATACAAATGAGAGGAGGCCATTCGGCCCATCAAGCTCGCTTGGGGAGAACTTAACTAATAGCTCAGAGTTGTTAAAATCTTATCTAGCTCTGATTTAAAGGAACCCAAGGATTCAGCTTGCACTGTTATCAGGAAGACTATTCCATACTCTGACTACGTATGGAATCAGAATTGCTATCAGAAAAATTCCCATTAGATATTTTCCCCTTGTTCAGCCTTATTATGATACCAAGTAAAGACATTTTCAAGTTATCTTGGGAGTAATATGTATCTCAGTGGGCTAAACCTCTGTGCCTGAGATTGGAAGGTCACTGGTTCATGCCTGGCCTTGGAAAGAATAGTTAAGTCCCTGAGCTGGATGCTGTTGCAGGTGGCTGCCCGTCACTGTCAAGCTTGCTTTCACCTACGGATGTGCCTGTGAGTAATGCAGAGCAAGATGGGGTTGCCAAAAAGAGAATTTCCCCATGGAGATCAATAAAGAGTAATTGTTGTTAACGTTTTTTGAGGTTTGGCTGTTGGGGTACCCCCTGACCGGTTGATCGGGGTCCTCAGTTTCATTCTACAGCTTTTCACCATTGATTGTGGGATTCTACTGCAAATTTAATTTCATTTAAAGTCATTCTAATGTCTTATTATTGTAGACCTGTCTCTGTGTTTACATTTTTCCAATTTTTACCTTTATTTCTATTCTGTGTTTATGTATTGTCTTGTGAGGTTGTTGTTTTTTTAACGTTATATCATGTTATCATGTTCCCTTTAGCTTCCCTTTAGCTTTTTTTAGAATATATACACAAAAGAGAAGTGCTGCTGTTTGTGTGGCTATAGAGTTTTAGTATTTAATCAATTGCATTTTTTTCAAAATGACACATACTTTTAACAAACATTTACTTAGGTAAGATCAAGTTGGAACCTTTTTAGTTATATTTATGGTTCTTTAGATGGTGCTGAAATAGAATCAAGTATTTCACACATAAACAGATTATAAAGCAGCAAAAATATTTTGATGTATTTTCTGATTACAGCAGTAACTAGTGTTCCAAATTACATGTTTACTATTTTTGTTTAAACAAATCCCTTGCTTCTTTAAACAGTATTAGCTGGTTTGTTCCACTTTCCATATTGAAGTTCTAAACAGCACCATCTGCTGACAGTTTTAAACAAATGCATGCAAATATAAATAAACTAACTTCCATGCCTGTGTAGCAATCGATTAATGTTTATTTTGGATGTAATGACCTATGTCCCAGTGGATGGGATATTCATTATGTTCTGTATTTCTTGCCAAGTGCATCCTGCCCATTATTTTGAAATAACTGTCCATGTCTTTAAGAAAAATCAAATGTTGTTCATGTGATAATCAGTGTTTGCATTGTAGAGTTCTCTTCTAATAAATCTATTAGAGCAGTGACACATTATTAACCACTAGCATGTAGCACCAACAGGCAGGATGCTCTGTACCATCTTCTCCCTAAAATGTGCACCACTCATCTTAGGTATTTTAGGTGATAAAGTGAGTTTGGTATTAGATTCATCACAGGGTTGATTGCCAGGCTTTGGGATCTCCTACAGTCTGAACAGAAATTCGACCAGGTCTTTGGGATTAACACTGTTACTTTCAGTTGATGGAATAATCTTATTTTCTGTAAATCTGGCGCTTTATTTAAGGACATCACTTTGTGCAGTGTACTATACTCATTGCTACCCTGGGGTTTGACTCCATTATTCGGTCAGAAGGGGTGCCTAGCAACCGCTTCCATCAGCTGCCATTCCACCAGGTTTCTCAGGTGGTTCTGTAAACTCTCTGAAATGTTCTTTCTTTGTGGAAGCGGCTTGTGTTGTGAGAACACAAGGCACTTTCTGTTCGGTGTGGATTCAGTGAGTCTCTCATTGTGCCCTTTATGCTGTGATATAACAACAACAAACCCATGGGAATCTGCTAGTAATTCCCACTCATTGTGTTTGAAGGTTTGTCTGCTCTTGATGTACAGCCAGAATCTGTGGTTTTACGCAGGGAGCAGCCCTGAATGGTCACCCTGTATTCCTTAGCAGATCTGGGCTCCAATTCATGTAGTTGTAGCTGATTTTAGCCCCTGCTGTCCTGCTCATGCCATGCTGCTAAGCAGTGGGCACAGCTCCGGGGTGCTGTCTGGCAGACCTCAGCACTGCTGTTCACTGGGTGTCTGCTGCCATCCTGCTTGCATCAAATTACATGGTACAAGCAGCATATTACCAGGTGAATAAATGTTAAACGTCAGTTTTGGCAGCAACGTGAAATCTGTGCGCTTATTGGAAATGGGCAATTTTATTAGACTGTCTGGCAAAGTCTAAAGATTATTTATCATTTATTTCTTTTGCACTAAGTTTTAAAAAGGATACATAAAGTCTAGCTCATCCTTCACTTTTCCAAGTGTGTGTATTGGTCTGCACATGTGTGCATGCATGCAGAGGTGATATTCCACTAGACCAGGCATGGGCAGACGTATTACAGGAAACACAAATACAAGCAGTGTAGTGAAAAGGGCCAGCTTTTATGAACAGTTGCAGAGTTGTTACTAGGCTTATGTGGTATTACATAGGGGTGTAACGATATTACAAACCGAACCGAAATATCGCGATACACCAACCACGATACGTATCGCAAAACTCTCGTGGCGTACCGCGGTACTCTCATGCCCCCTGCTGCCCATTGTTGAGGTTGATGTCACTTGTCTAACTAATTTAACCAATTTAAACACATCTTTATTTTAT
>JAABNY020000040.1:15699223-15710195 GCA_015164015.2 Brevimyrus niger | reverse complement strand
CCTCTTCTCCAGCACCTCTGAATAGACCTAGAATAGAAAAGTCTGATGATATGACCACAAAGTCGATCATTGAACCGCGGCCTAGGGCGTCCAGGTGCCAAGTGCACATATGGACACCTTTATGCTTGAACATGGTGTTCATTGTGGACAATCTGTGTTGAGCATAACAATGTCGTGGGGTTTCCTCCGGGTACTCTGGTTTCCCCCCACAGTCCAAAGACATGCTGAGGCTGATTGGAGTTGCTACATTGCGCATAGGTGTGCATGTGTGAGTGCCTGGTGTGTGAGTGTGCCCTGCGATAGGCTGGCCCCTCCGTCCAGGGTTGTTCCCTGCCTTGTGCCCATAGCTTCTGGGATAGGCTCCGGACCCCTCGCGACCCAGTAGGATAAGCAGGTTGTGAAATGGATGGACATTCACTTCGATATACAAGTGCTTTGGATTACGAGCATGTTTCCGGAACGAATTATGCTCACAATCCAAAGTTTTACTGTACTATGTCTATATCTATTATTGTCTTACGGAAGACTTTGCTTATTTTTATTTGTAGTCGTTCAATAACCAGGTCACTGAACTTCACATTTTCCTTAAGAGTTGTTAGCATGCAGTAGCTTTGCTTGAATCTAGCGCAAAACGTATAGTAATTTCCTTGATTTAACTTTGTATCTATTGATTTATGTTGGCCAGGAGATTTTTCTTTATTAGTGCTAAATAGAATTCTGGAACTGACAATTTCCTGAAGGAATGTTTTTGCCAGAAATGGGAGTATTTAAAAAAAAAAAAAGGGATGGTTGTGATGATTCACAGAGTACAGTGGGATACTATTTATATACAAGTTACATTTTCCATGGCTTTTGGCTTTTATAATGAATGCAAAGCACAGATTTGATGGGCTGTCTGAGCTGCAAGGTTCCTTAAAGGCACCGATTCCTGGATAGAATCCGGCCATTTTAATCTCGCAGTACGTAGCTAATTGTTTTGAGGTTTGTGTGCCTTCCTTTCAGGCATCGATGTAGCTTCAGTGAAGAGGGAGGAGGAAGAGCAGCTCATGAGGGATGCAAGGACATGGCTTTCTGAGGGATTGCCCTCTGACCTCCGACACCCCAAAACAGGAGCCACCCCCCTGCATGTAGCAGCTGCCAAAGGATACATTGAGGTCATCAAGTGAGTCACTGTCCCTATTAAAGTTTTAAAAAAGACAAAACTTTGCAAAATATCTGGATACAAATTTGATAGATCAGAAGCATTCACAGCAAGCACGATGCAATATTTTCGCAACTGACTGATAAAAGTTCACATACTGAAGAAATAGTGTCAAGCAGCAGTGGTATTGAATACATCCAATTCTAAATAAGCTTTACTTTACGACTATTTCAGATGATGCTTCACGATAAACAAAATTGGTATTGAAAACAAGGTAGCAACATCATTGTTTAACAGATAATTAACTATCTGTAAATTCTCTATTAGTAACTTATTGATTTGGATTTTTTTTGGATGTTGAAAATAAATATATTTACGAATAGTCACAGTTTAATATAATCCGAGGCATATCAAACCTTAAAAAAAGGAATGAGAAACCAACGTAAAATTAAGCAGGCAGCTAAACAAGCCCCTGTTGTCAGGCTAAGACCGTTTTTTTCGAATGGATGTTGAGAATTTTGAGAATTGATCCTAATGTTAAAATATTAGTTTTTTACCTTCTAATTTAATTATTTATATTATTATAAAAAGCAAGGACATAAACTACTGTTGCACAGGACTGCACACAGTGGGGAAACTGGGGGAGTTGCCTAGACACTATAGGAAAAGGGAATGACTGATCCACACCCCACTGCTCCCCCCGGCTTAGCAATTATTTATCGCCAGGGTTGGAGCGGCACTGCATGTCAGTATCTGCAGTAGCTTGGATCAAATAAAAATCTTATCAGAATGAAAATCAGTGGTATCGCCCATCATAGCATGTTAGTGCTGTAAACCTGAGTTTCCTTCCAATAAAAAAAAAACTGATCACATGTGTAAAAACTGACATATAATTGGTCATTTGTTCTTAAATGCATCCAACAACTGCAGAAATCTAGTCTCAGAATAAAAAAAAAAAGACAGATCACGACAACGAGAACAGTGTGTCAGACAGTGTGAAATGCATTTGTTCGTTTCGAAATGATGTTTGGTTTCTTTATGCTAAAAACAGACTTGGTGTGAAACTGCCTTCAGTGTGGCCAGAAAACTTGTTGTTTTATTTTAAAAAATGTGGATACTGTTTAAATATTCTTGCGAGCACTGTCAAAATACTTGTGAGAGATAAAACTCTTGTTTTTGTTTGTCCTAAATTAAGAGGTGTGGACAAGTTTTTTTCACTGGTGATTCTTTTTGATTTCACCATATCTCGTATTACTTTTTAAACAGGTCCACACCCTCCATAAGTTCCTCTCCGGGTATTAAAAGCAATGATGTATGACATTCCAGTCCAGCCACATATACGTTGAACCCGTGAATTGGTTTTGGAGACGTAATAGCTTGGTCTGAATAGCTTAGGAGACTCCACCAATTTTGATGGATGTCTAGGGAGTTCTGAATAACAACACGTTTATATTGGTGGCACAGAGAGATCATATCTGGCTTGGGATTGAAAACTAGTTATTTGTTGTTAGTATTATTTTCGCCAGTATAATTTCAGTTGTGTTTCACTGGGACCCTTTTTGGAGAAACAAAGAGATTTGACTTCATGATTTTGGTATGATCTCTGGAGCTGTGAGAAGACTGGAATGGCAGGGGATTAGGCTTCTGCTTGTCGATGTGTGGATGCTAACGATGATAGATCACTGGGATGCATGTGCACACATGTAAGGGGTTCCTGCAGGAAACTTTGCTTGAGGCCAGAGCATAGAAACTGGTTTTCCAAGTTTATAGTCTTAATAATGTTGGTAAATGTAGGTTGTCTTTTGTGCAGAACACATTCCAGGAGCTTGATTTTAAGCTTGGAAGAAGAAAATCTACTATGCCTGGAATTCTGAAGTTCTCCTGATGAGGTCACAAATGTTTGACGTTTATCTTGGGTAGTGTTAATGGCCAGTTTCGGCTTGCTGTACTGTGGTGGTTCCTAGTACTTATGGATTTAGTGTGAAGATTTGTAGTAAGCCTTGTTAAAGCTGAAAAGTAGTGTTTAATATTTGACAATCTGCTAGTGTTGGGAGGTTTGTACAAAATTAATTTTAACAGATTAGTTGTATTGCAGAATTTAGTGAAAGCTTTTAGGTTCTTTGCTATTCTATTTTTTAAGGTGCTTAGTGTAGATGGAGTGTTGGCTCTGTAGCTAAGGATCTGTGCCAGAAACTGGAAGGTTGGTGGTTGATTCTCTGCCTGGAATGATTCTACTTTGTTGGTCCCCTTGAGCAAGGCCCTTAACCTGCAATTGTTTTGTCCTGGTTGTGATGTTAATCCACATCCAGCCCTAGAAGAAGGTCCTCCCACTTACAGGGAATAACTTGGGGGTTGGTGGCAGGATTGTCACTCCTGCCACTGGAAAAAACCTCACATTGGCTGCACTCAAGTTCTCATTCCTGAAATGGTTTGTTATGTGGTGGGTTCAGCAACACACTGTAATCAGTGCATGATCCTTACCTCTCCTCTCTTAGTGTAGATATAGGTGTATCATCCCTTTGTTATGCATAGGTTGGAGTAAACAGGCTGATAAAATGCTAATGCTAATTAAGCCATACTGCTATCATTCCACATGTCATTTAGGGTTGTCTGCTGACTTCTAATTGTCATTTCATCTTATTTGCTTCCACATTCAGCCACTGTCTCAGCTGATAGACCCATCTTAAAAATTATGGAACAATTTTTGCATTTCACATATTTTTTTCTTGTGTTTATATGTAAGAAATCGAACCTTCGCAAACACTTAATGCTTAGTTACGAATAACAACATTCCAAATGCATGATTTTAGTTCCTGTTATGAAATGTTAGTGCTTTCTGACGACAGGATTCAGCAGGCAATGCTGTTGTAGACAAATGCTGTTTGACGCATGTATCAGACGATGACATGACTCATGGGAAACTGAAAGAAAGGCACCGTTATGCAACTCATGTTTGTCTGATTCATGGTGCCATTCTCATCCTCATATGATCGCAATCTTATCTCATGAGGACTGTATATACGTGGCTCCAGACTAACTTGTAGGTGGGGGGGTGGCACTCTGGTGTGTCACACACATGACACAGCACAGGATGTGTTTCTTAGACCAGTGTTTCTGAAACTACATTTACAAATGTTTTAAAGGTTTTATAATTATTATTATTATTATTTAAAAATCACTTACATTTAGCTGGATGGTATAACCTACATGTTTTATTAGATTATTAATGTATAATTAATTAGCTGAATAGTGGCGATAGGACTACATCAGTAAATGTTTTTAAAAAGGTGTTTTCTATTCATTGTTATTTAAATGTTAGTTAAATGTACATTAATAGTCTTTTTCCTCTTAGGGCTGCAGGTAGGGCCAGTATTATCCCCGCATTTCCTTCTTTTGATATTCAAAAATGTTGCCTTTTTCTGCACGGTCAGCATTGCCTTCGTTTCTGTTGGCCTAGGCTGCTGTGTCACTGCGGGATGGATGTGTCTCTGACGGACATTGATGGCTGGACGGCCTTCCACGCGGCAGCACACTGGGGACAGAGCGAAGCCTGCAGGATCCTGGCCGAGCATCTCTGCGACATGGAGGCCCGCAGCAATGCGGTGAGGAGCTCAAGAGCAGCACTACAACTTACTCATTAATGTAGCAGACGCTCTTGTCCAAATTGTCGTACGAGCAAAGCAGGTACTGTACTGCAGTAAGCAGTCATCAAGGGGCCAGAAAGTTAGTACTGGAACAAGGTCCATACCAGTGGTTCTCATCCCAGTCCTTGGGGACCCCAAGACGGTCCATGTTTTTACTTTCTCCCACCCCCCTGCCAGAGCGTCCTCATTTTTTTGTTCCCTCCCATCTCCTGGTAGGACCAAAAACATGGAATGTTTGGGTGCTAAAAATACTGGAGCATCCAATAGGGAAAAGACACCATGAAGGGATAGTAGATGACAGGAGAGAGGGTCAATAGATGAGGTGTAAACTCATAAAAAAATATCAGCCAAATTTCATATAGCCAGTAAGGACTGATTTGACATGCATGTGCTCTCGTCTGTCTTCCAGGGTCAGACTCCATTTGATGTGGCTGATGAAAGCATGAAGACCCTGCTGGAGGAGCTGTCGCAGAAGCAGGCCCATGTCAGTCATTCAAATACTCTGCTTTGCCGTGATTTCTATTAGACGACAGAAATGGTGTCTGCTCTGATGACAGTCTGCTAACGGAGACGCTCCCTTTCTCAGTGGCGCAGTGAGCAGTCGGTGAACGAGCGACAAAACGTGGTGGAACCTGCCGCTGCCAACACATCCAGCAAAAACCGAAGGTCTGTTCTATCCCTCACTTCATGCTCTGCATCGGTTTGCATTAATGAGTCCCGCCGGGCTCTGCTGTTAGTTACTCCCACGTGTCAGAGATGTGGATTTTGGGATGGCTTGCTGTCCCTCTGTTGGCCACAAGGTGGGGCTGTTTGTTTTGATGTTGCGCCCCATCTAGGGCGTCCCGTGCCTTGTGCCCTATGCTTCCTGGCTTATGCTGAGGCACCTAACAAAGCTGTACTACATAAGTGGTTTTATTCGTGGTGATAAAACATACACAGAATTACTTTGGTTCTCCTTTTGCCATGAATGCCCTACAGTGATAAATCATATTTTACCAGGGCTTCATACCTTATGTCTGCTAACTCCTGTTTCAGGAGCTCCGTGTGCCGGATGAGCAGCAGAGAGAAGATGAACGTGCAAGACCAGTCGAAGGAAAAGGGGGTCCCTGGAGGGCTGGAGCTGCGAGAGGAGGAAAGAGAGAGCAGCCCTGGTAAGGCCTTTCGCCTGGGCCTCTGCGGGGGTCTCGCTCAGGCCTCTGTGGGCCTTCAATTTAATCTACCTATGCATCTTTTCCTAATTTGCTGAATAAGTAGCGCAAATTGGACATTAACCTTGACAGGATATAAGTACACTATATGGCCAAAAGAAATGGGACACACCTCTTAATCATTGAATTCAGACTCATTGCCACAGGTGTATAAATTCTAGCCCCTAGTCATGCAGTCCAGTTTACAAACATTCGTGAAAGATTGGGTCATTCTTAAGAGCTCGGAATAAACCTGGTGTTGTCATAGGCTGGCACCTTTGCAAAAAGTCAGCTTGTGAATTTATTTCCCTGATAGATATTTCACGGTCAACTGTAAATGGTGTTATTTCAAAGTGGAAGCGTTTATGAACAACAGAAACTCAGTCGCAAAGTGGCAGATCATGAGGAGTAACAGATATGGGTCCCCAAGTACTAAGGCACATAGTGTTTAAAGTCGCCTATGATCTGTTGACTCGGTAACTGCAGAGCTCCAAACTTCCTCTGACACTAACTCCAGCAGAAAAACTATGTGCCAGGAACAGGCTTCCATGGCCAAGCAGCTGGAGTGACAAATCCTGCTTCTCTGTCTAGCAGTCTGATATATGAGTCTGGGTTTAGCAGACGCAAGGAGACCATTACCTGCCTGACTGCATTGGTCTAGCAGTCTGATATATGAGTCTGGGTTTAGCAGACGCAAGGAGACCATTACCTGCCTGACTGCATTGGTCTAGCAGTCTGATAGATGAGTCTGGGTTTAGTAGATGCAAGGAGAACATTACCTGCCTGACTGCATTGTGCCAAATGTAACGCCTGGTAAAGGGGGGATAATGGTATGGGGTTGTTTTTCAGGGGTTGGGGTAGGTCCCTTAGTTACAGTAAATGGAACTCTCAGTGCTTCAGCATACCAAGACATTTTGTACAATTCTATGCATTCAACTTTGTGAGAACAGTTTGGGGAAGGTCTTTTTCTACCCAAGTGGACACAGCAAGGTCCATAAAGACATGGTTGGTGGAGTTTGGTGTGGAATAACTTGATTGGCCCACGCCAAGCCCTGACCACAGTCCCATCGAACACCTTTGAGATGGACTAGAACAGAGATTGCGAGTCAGGCATTCAAGTCCAACAGCAGTGCCTGAGCTCCAACACGCTGTTCTGTATGAATGGGCAAAAATTCCCACAGAAGCACTCCAAAATGTTGTTGAAAGCCAGCATGAATGGCAGTTGTTACAGCTGAAAAGGGGCATGCACTTTAGAAAAAAAGCTTGCTTGGACTGTCCAGTTGATTACATAATGATATCAGCAATGTACTCTAAACTTTCAGTCCATGCCACTAATAATCCTAACATTTACGCCATATCTGCTGGTTAGCATTTTTGCCTGTTTACTGAATTGTTTTGACTAATGAGGAAAAGAGAGCCCAATGTACATGGATTCGTTCTTAAATGCAATATGGGTCATTCTCACAAAATTGCTACTGTGACGTATCAATTTTCCCTAATTCTGAAAATTTGTTTGACAACAGACTCAAATTATATTATTGTCTTAAATGTCGATTTTTGCTTCTATTGTAGTTATTTGGTTGCAGAGTAAAATAATTGGCAATAAAGAACAATCAAACATCTTATACTGATTGATTGTCCGTTGTGTTACATGCAATGAAGCTGAAAGATTCAAAAACGTTTTATCTATCCACATTTGATCTACTTTTGTATTATTTGATCTTAAAACTGTGACAGTAGGGCCCATTTGGGGAATATGGTTGAGGAATAATTAAAACGCGGAACTCGGACAAAAATATATTAACCGCAGTATAGCAGCAAAAACCAGTTTACATCACCGTTTTAGTTATAGTGCCAGTATCATTGAGGGTTTGACCCCCCTCCCCCCCCCTATTTTTTTCTTGCTTGATGAATTAGTTATACTTCTTGCACACCCACTCTTAGGTTAAGTCAAACGTGTGTAGCTTCTAGTGTGTCACTTTTTTAAGAGCTTTTTTGACTTAAGCACCTGATGGGAGAATCGACCCCAAACCTGCTACTTAAGAGGGGGGAATTTGACAACCAAAATTTTCAAGGTTAAAAAATATATGAAAAACCTATCAGTCTGTAGCTCAGTAGGTTCAGAATAGTGCCCATGTCCAATTTTTTGTGGGTTTGAATCATGTGGACCTTAGCAATGCCCTTTCATGTCCAAGAACAAAAGTATAAACAAAAGTATTCATTTCTAACTAATGCTGTAACTGATACACATTCTGAATCACACTTTTTAGCCAATTCAAAGACAATTTCCTCTGGCTTTTAGATGCTGGTAACTGAATTTGTGGGCATAATAGTCAATAGTTTTTGTTTTGCTTTCATCCCCTCAGAAAACTCCACCATGTCAAGCCCAGAAAGTGAAAAAACTCTCCCACCTACCGTTCCTGTTTCTAAGACGGTAAGCTGGATTCTTTTTTCTTGAGTAGTGATGTCATATGTACTCCAACAGGCAAATGAATTAAACTTTTCAACTAGCAAGACAGTAAAATCTAAGAATGATACATTTATATAGAGCTTTTCAAGACACCCAAAGCACTTTAACGAAAGTAACGGGGAGCCATTTTCACCACTACCACTGTTTAATACTCACCTAGATGATGCGACAGCAGCCATTTTGTTCCAGTACGCTCATCATACAGTAGCTAATGCAGTGATGGGGCAATTTAACCATTAGATATAAGGGATGGTTCGGAGGCCAGATTTTAAAGGGCCGCAGTGGGTAATTTTAGCTAGGACACCAAAAGATGCACAGAGGTCTTTTATGACCTCAGATTTACAGCTCATCTGAAGGACAGCACCACTTCCAGCAGCAACCCAGCTTTTCCTAGTTGGTCTTTCATCCAAGCAATAGCCAGGCTTAACCCTGCTTAGCTTCATGTGGACTACCTTGTCTGACCTGCAGGTGGTATGGCTGCCGACAGAATTTCCAAACACAGGAAGATAATTTAGCATTCATATATGCTGAGCATGTTAAACAGAACAGAAACTAGTTTACCTAACAGCAGTGTGATGTATGCCCCCTGCAGGATTTTAGAGGAATGAATTTTTGGTAATGTACTGTATTGAAAACCACATGCATTAATGCATGTTCACAAATAATTTTATTTATATTTAATGAAAATATATTTTTTCTAGCATTATGGTAACAGCACAGGTTTGCTATTAACACTTGGCAGAAAGAACGAAATTCGTACTCCAGGACCCAGAATGACGAGGCTGTAACACTTTCACCTGAACAGATGATTACAGCACCTGACCTGATTCGTATTATAACGCTTCCTTTTCTGGCACCACAGTATTGAGTGTAATGAGGAATGGGGAGCCATGCCGTCCAGCAGCGTTTCTCAAACTGTAGCACAAACGCGGACTGTTAGGACGCCCCTGAGCACTGGCTTGAGAAACGCTGTCAGGTTTTATTTAATAACAGATACAAGGCTTCATACTTCATGCCCTCGGTGCAGCTTCCTGACCCTGAGTCCCTGCGCGACGGCACTGGAGGCTCCACACCTCATTCCACCCGTCTTATTCTTCATGTGCTGTCGTCAGAATCCGCAACAAGCATATCTATTTTAGTGCTCTATTTGGCTAAAAGCACATAAAGTTAAATTTATTTTAAGAATAACTGGAATCTCCAAATTATCACTGATGAATGTATTACTTTTAAAGAAAATTAATTAAAGCTACCACATTAAAAACAATAAATCTGGTTCTTCTCTGTCTTTATGAAAGGTAAGATACTATTAGGTATGATACTTGTTTGTCTGGTTGTTTCACAGTTGCCAGATTCATACTTGTATTTCTCACCTGCCAAATATATCATGTGTCTTTATATTTTTTGCAAGTCTGCTGTGTTTCATGTGTCTATCTAAAACTGCGTGTTTCACCATCTGATTTTGTGTTAACTGAAAGAAAGGGCAATTTACTAAATGTTCTGCAGTCTCTGACATTCTACAGGTTAGAAATGATATCAGCTTCTATTAATTTTTGTTAGCTGGAATATAAATTGAATGAACAACAAAACAAAAACAAAAAATATATGTGAAGAAGCATTTGCTGGTGGATAGAACATGTGGTCTGGTGATCCAGCTATCAGAGTTACATTTTCTCTTTATCGTTCTCATTTAATTTTCATTGCCGAAAGTCACCTCAGATGAGATTTACAGATGTTTCACATCTTACAGCCTACAAGAATATTACTTGGCAGACTCTTCGAACATGCAGGGTGGAAACTTTTCTAGCTACTTGTATATAGTTATTGTTTTTATTATTATCGTAAGTGTTGAGCAAATTTGGCATCCAATCCAGGGTGTCCCCTTTGATTCCAGGAATAGCCTAATGGTTAACGAAAACTCAAGCTTGCAAAATAAAGTCTGTGTAGTTTAAAGGTGAATGTGATTTTTTTTTCCTTTTATTATACCTGCCCAGTGTGAAGAAGAGAATGAGAGGAAGGAGAAGGAAAGGGAGAACAGGACAGCACGAGTTCAGCCCACCCTTCAAAGGAATGCATCTTCTACCTCTGAAAGCTCCAGCACTGGCAACACTGACAAGCGCAAGTAAGGCTGCCAGATAACTGGCCAAGGGCTCACTGACGGGAACAAGTAAGGCTGCCAGATAACTGGCCAAGGGCTCACTGACGGGAACAAGTAAGGCTGCCAGATAACTGGCCAAGGGCTCACTGACGGGAACAAGTCGGGCTGCCAGATAGCCGGCCAAGGGCTCACTGACGGGAACAAGTTGGGCTGCCAGATAGCTGGCCAAGGGCTCACTGACGGGAACAAGTCGGGCTGCCAGATAGCTGGCCAAGGGCTTACTGACGGGAACAAGTCGGGCTGCCAGATAGCTGGCCAAGGGCTCACTGACGGGAACAAGTCGGGCTGCCAGATAGCCGGCCAAGGGCTCACTGACGGGAACAAGTCGGGCTGCCAGATAGCTGGCCAAGGGCTCACTGACGGGAACAAGTCGGG
>JAABNY020000040.1:15653270-15669615 GCA_015164015.2 Brevimyrus niger | reverse complement strand
TCCTCCACACTGCCCGCCTGTGCTTATTGTCAGCGCCAGTGTTACCCGAAGGACCCCCCCTGCTTGGGTTTGATGTTTGCATATCATATTTGGTGTGTTGAATGAAATTAGTAAATTAGTATGTAGGAACTGCCAAAAAAAAGCTGCTTTGTGATTGTCTGCAACTGCACTTGATTTTATTAGCTGCCTTTTTTGTCCAGACCCTTTCATACAAGAGACAGGACAATAGATTTGGATGTCTTTCCAATCAGTGCTGCCGTTGTGGGACGCTGGCTAATTGCTTTACCTTTTGTTTGCCTGATTTTTCCTCCCTTTACCTTTTTTTAGATGATTCATCTAGGGAGCCTGAGTCTGAGAGTATGAACTGCCAGGCCATTCTTTTTTGATTTTTGTTGATGTTAAAGTGGGGTAGGGTGGTTAGCAATGCTACCTCACAGCAACATGGTCCTGGGTTCGGTCCCGGGTCCAGTCTGTCTGGAGTTCACACGCTCTCCCTGTGTTTGTGTGGGTTTTCACTGGGGGCTCTGGTTTCCTACCACAGTCTAAAAGCATTCAGGATAGGTTGATGGATGAGTCTAAATTGGCCCTGTGTGTGTGTGTGTGTGTGTGTGTGTGTGTGTGTGTGTGTGTGTGTGTGTGTGTGTGTGTGTGTGTGTGTGTGCACCTCCTACGGTGTGTTGTGTGTTGGTGACTGCCCAGGGTTGGTTCCTGCCTGTTGTTTCTGGGATAGGGTCCAGTCCCCCCATGAACCCCAGTTGGGATTAAGTAGTTTCCGAAAATGGATGGATGAAATTAAAGTCTCGTTTACATGTATGTCTAATAAAAATAATATTAATAAAGTCCTCCACCCCTAAAATATAATAGAACACACTTCATCTGAGAGTAGTTCAATGTACATGTATGCATGCACATTAAAATCATAGTACAAAATGAAAAATAAACACCCAACAACATTATTTCACATTTTAGGTAACATATTACATGCTGATGATTAAAGCATGACTTGTAAAATGTGGACTGAGGCTGAAGATAAACATAATTTAAGAAGGACAATAAGGTCAAACACACAACATAATAAGTGAACAAGCAAGATGCATAAAAAGGACTGTGTTTACATGTCCCTGGCTGGGATGTTGAAGGGGACTGTGTGTACATGTCCCAGGCTGGGATGTTGAAGGGTCTGTGTGTACATGTCCCATGCTAGAATGTTGAAGGGTCTGTGTGTACATGTCCCCGGCTGGGATGTTGAAGGGGACTGTGTGTACATGTCCCAGGCTGGGAAGTTGAAGGGTCTGTGTGTACATGTCCCCGGCTGGGATGTTGAAGGGTCTGTGTGTACATGTCCCTGGCTGGAATGTTGAAGGGGACTGTGTGTACATGTCCCAGGCTGGGAAGTTGAAAGGTCTGTGTGTACATGTCTCAGGCTGGGATGTTAAAGGGTCTGTGTGTACATGTCCCTGGCTGGGATGTTGAAGGGGTCTGTGTGTACATGTCCCAGGCTGGGATGCTGAAGGGGACTGTGTGTACATTTCCCAGGCTTGGATGTTGAAGGGGTCTGTGTGTACATGTCCTTGGCTGGGATGTTGAAGAGGACTGTGTGTACATGTTGAAGGCTGGGATACTGAGTGGAACTTTGTTTACGTGTCCCAGGGGCATTGCACTGTTTGCTGTGAAACATTACTCCCAAGACCATCATTAAACTTTTTTGCCATATGTACCCTTCTGTTGGTTCATATCACCTGGATTAGCCCTCACTCACATCCTGCATTGACGAGTTTTGGCTGGCCAACACCCTGAAGGTGGATCGTGGCCATTGTCAAAGCTACATAGATCTTTAGATCTTGATTCTAGCCCACCTCTTTTGCATTCATCATGTTGAATGTTGGTGAACCATCCAATATATTGCAGACCTTGACATAGGCTGTTTTCACATAATTGGTAATCAGCATTATTCATGTCATGTGGGCATGATCATAATGTTGCATGACATTGCATGTTTGCATGACATTGCATGATATTTACTTAGTCAAATCATTGGTGTGTTTTTTACAGTTCTTACTGTTATGACACAAAAAACATTAGTCAATGTGTAGTGAAGTGAAACTGAGGAAGTAATAATGAGAATATAAATATTTAGACATATAAATAATATAAATGACACCAATACAGGGGGTGGCATGGTGGTGCAGTGGTTAGCACTGTTGCTTCACATTTCTGGGTTCAAGTCTCTGCCTGGGTTACATGTGTGTGGAGTTTGCATGTTCTCCCCGTGGCATTGGGTACTCTGGTTTTTCCCCCCACCGTCTAAAGACATGCTGGGACAAATTGAAATTGTACCTGTGTTAGTGAATGGTGTGTGTGTGTGTGTGCCCTGTGATGGGCTGGCCCCCCATCCTGGGTTGTTCCCTGCCTTGTACCCATAGCTTCCAGGATAGGCTCTGGATCTGGGCAGAAAAATAAGTGGTTTGGAAAATGGATGGACATTAAGACATTAGGACATACTCAGAAAGAAATACAGGTAACCTCTAAGGAAAGATTGTTTTGGCATGCAAGTGGAATGTGCAATAAATGATTAGCTTTAGTTTCAGAGTTATGTGTCATGACTAGGGCTCAGGATTCAGGTACAAACACGTATTGGCTTTCACATTTCCAGTAATCCAGTAATTCTAGAGGTAGAAGGGTATGGAAAGAGTATGGATTAAACAAGAGGGAAGGGTGATGGGGCTGGCTCTGAATTCTGCATTCTGAAGGCATCTTTTCTAGTTAAATATGTTTCTTTTTAAGGATGCTTCAATGATTTCATACAGTCAAAATTAGTCATAAGGATGCCTCTTGAAACAAGTATTTTTCAGCATATTTGGTAAATCCCTATTTAAGCAATTCAACACAAGTTAGACACAATGTAAGTCCTCCCTTTGATGAGTAAAGTAAGCCACACATCACTGGCCTTCCTTCTGAGGCCCACAGGCAGCTATGTTGATCTATGTTTGGTGGTACCTTTACTGTACCTCAATGGCTACGCCAGGCTTCCCCAATCCCAGTCCTAGAGGGTGTGAAAATGTATCATTTCTCTGCCAAAATATGTTGAAAACATTTTCAAGGGGTATGCTTAATTTTTTCACATAACTGTTTTCTATCATATGCATTTCATGAAGAACAATACATAAATCTTTGCTGCAACAAACTGAATTGGGAAGGTTATAAAGTCTCTGCTCTTCCCCATTCCAGGAAGAGGGAGTCTCCTTTCCTTTGAGACAATGACCTCAGTTTAATGCCGTAATCAATTTTTTCTCAAAGCAAAACATAATTCTCAAAGCAGACATAATTGTGTTTTTATTTTTTCATGGCTGTTGATAATCAATCAAAACAAGTTAATATGCCTGTTGACAGTTTAAGGAGGGTGGCATGGCAACTGAGAGAGTTTCAATGTTGCCTCTAGAGATTTGGGCTTGAATCTGGGCCCAGTCCTGTGTAAGCATCGTCTCTCAGTAGAGGCTTGGTGCTGTACTGTCCTCAGATTGATGACATGCCAGTCATGTGACCTGGTGATATAAGTGCCTTTGGTTTGTGAGTGAGCAGTATGTGGCATACAGGGACAGAGTGCAGTTTATACATGGCTCAAGCAAAGGAGACTAAGAGGGGACATGATCCAGCCAGGATCTAAGATTCTAACAGGTCTGGATGCTGTTCAGACAAATGGCTATTTCAATTAGCTTAAATACTAGAACTTGTGGCCGTAAGTGGAAATTAGCGGGAGAACATTTTAAAACTAATTTGAGGAAGCACTTCTTTACACAGTGTGTAGTTAGAGTATGGAATAGTCTCCCTTTTAGTGTAGCGCAAGCTATAACCTTGGGTTCCTTTAAATCAGAACTAGATAAAATTTGAGGTATTAGTTAAGTTCTCCCCAAATGAGCTTGATGGGCCGAATGGCCTCCTCTCGTTTGTAAATTTCTTATGTTCTTGTGAAACTTCCCTAATTGGGGAAGAAGTCATTGAATATGGGGGGATAACTATATAAGATGAGAATCTGACATGGAACCCTGGCAGAGACTCGAACCCAGGTCCCAGAGAAGTGAGACCCCCCAGTTTACTGTGCCACCCCTACAGCATCCACAATATTCATAAATTATAAATATATCGAAACAAAAGAACACTTAAATACACCATAGACAGAAAAGTATGAGAGAAAAGTCTTGGTACGGTACTCGAGAAACAGTTAGAGAGACATTTGTGTCATATAAATGATGTGCAAACAGTAGAATGAAATATGACTGAATCCATGAATCCTAAGATGTAAATCTCACCACTTAAAATCATATCAGGTATCCACCTCTAATTCAATCTCCAGTCCTTCCCCTTTTGACTTTCCAATACAAAATTAACACTTTCAGTTGTTTATATGAAGTTTGCAGTCTGATTGTTGACTTTGTTGTAATGCAATTCATTCAGTGGATTCTTTCATGTTCCCATGTTTTTAGATGTTGTCACCTTCTGTTTGTGAAAGTTTAACATGTTTACTATATTCTATAAAATATCACTGAAAGAAGCAGGCACCGTGGTGAATGGCAAAAACTATGCATGTGGTATTGAATGCACTTTAGCTTTGAGGGTATAAAAGATGCACTAAACATTAACCTTTTTCCATCTGAGATGCATCTCCAGGTCTCCCTCTGAAATGAGAGCCGCAGGTCTCGTTTGCTTAAAATATGTGATTTGGCCTAATGCATTTATAGATATGGATCTTGACTAAGCACATTCACCACTGTGCCTGCACTGCATCTTCTACGCACTTAACCAGTACAGTAGGTCTCAAAGGAAGCGTATTCAGGTGCAAGGACTCCTGGTCAGAGTTCAGTGTAATACTGCAGCATGAATGATTTAGTGTCCCTGCTTTGGAAAGTAGCAGAGGTGCAGTATTTTACCAAATCTATCGTCTAAATGGATTCCTACAAGAACTATAGAGAAAATGACATTCTGTATATCTGCCTATTAGTGAATTATTTCTGTATTAGAAGAATTAATGTCTGTTGTAGTATTGTATATTTGTGCATGTTTGTCATGTTTTGTTGATGGAATGGGATGGATAAGCCTTCCACCTGTATGGAAATGGCCTTTTTAATCAACGTGAAATAACCGCTACATGATGTTTATATTTACCGATTGATTTATTTATATTGTAGTAGGGATGAATATTGAGTGGATTGCCTTCGATGGGGTAAACACTGTAAATAAGAGGCATCATTGTTCAGTCTGAATTAAAAAGAATGATTTCCCTCCAAAGGAAAGTGTGGCTGAGCAAGGTTGGCAGTCCCAGTTCCCGCATCGACCGTGCTGTTTTCTCCAACGAGCGGGAGATCTCCAAGCTGGACTTCAAGGGTTTCTTCACACGTTACTGAGAACCAGGTTCTGCCTTCCAGCACAGTAAGGGGTTGCAGTCTGAAAACAGCTGCAGAATCACTGTTTGTAATACATGTTTTCACTAGTTTGACTTTTAAATGTTAATATAACTGTAAATTACTGATTGATAGATGCTATATTGTCATTGTAAGTACTGGTGACAACTGCAAAAATGTACTACAAAACTAGAGAAAAAATATTGTGCTGAATTGATGTTTAGTTGTGTGCAGAACTGGAGAAGTTAAGCAATTAATAATATATATATATATAATATTGGTAAAAGTACTTCCAGGATGATAAATTCTAGCCTTTATGTGAGTGGCTCAATTCCTTAATCACATTTAAACTACAAATTTGTCTCAGCTATAAATTTATAAATCTAACCATATTTTAACCTGGTTTGAACTTTTCTTCCATTATTTTCAAATCATTTTCAAAACATTTTCAATGTTTTGTATCTCCTTTTGTCTGTCTTTAAATGCTGTTTCTATTTGTATTTTGATATAGGCTCAGTGACCCTGCATTATTTATTAAATTATTAAGCATCATTATGTGAGACAATAGATTTAGCCGAATAAAGAGAATTTATTCTGCGTTTTGAGTGCTTATTTTTAATTGTAAAATTGAAAAGATTGTATGTATTTAAATAATTGTATGTATTTAAATAGTGTATGTATTTCAAAAAAACAACATTTTAATTATATCATACATTTATGTGTTTGACCATATTACATCTAAGTTATTTTTATAAGTGCCCTGCAGTACCAATAAGAATAATTGTTTGAGTTGTAAAGCCATGTAATTTTTGTACTTTTTCATTTTACTTTTAAACAATTCAGCAAGGGTGCATTGCTCAATAAGTCTGATGTGTATCCTAATTTATTTTTAACCATGTTGTTGATGAGATATTTTAGAAATATGTGCTTTAGTTCTGTTCTCATGTTTTAGCATCATGTTAAACTTTCAAATTGAAGGTGCTATATATAACAGGCCCCTAGGAAGAAAAAAGAATATCCCATCCATCCCTGGCCAATCACCCCCCCCCCCTCCAGATTTTCTGTACTTACATATTTTGACACTGGGAGTCTTAAGCCAAGTGCTAGATAAGGGAAGCTTAGTGACACCAAATAGCTCTGCTAAAAATAATGAGGACATGCCCTCCTTACGTTTAATACCCGGCTGACTTTAGCAGCAATGACTACAACCAAATGCTGCTTGTAGCTATTGAGCATAGTCTCCCATGAGGAATTTTTGCGTTTTTCCATGCATAACTATTTGAACTAATTCAATTACATTTATTGGTATATAAGGTTGAGTTACTCAGTTCAGTAGAATTTAGGTTAGGACTGATTATGGCAATATAAAGCTGTTCTTGTGACATTCTGAGCATTCCGAAACAGGTTTGGCATGTCAGATCACTGATTTGCTGAGGAACCTAGTTGTATGGAGTAGAATTCATTGTTTCCAAACCCTAACACTATTACTACAGCCCTTCTCTATTGATTTAAGTTTCCCATTGTGCAATGCAGGCCTTGATTTTCATGGAACATAATGAAGTCCATGTCACAAAAAAAGTACTTCTGACTCACTCATTTTGATTTTAGAAAGCACTAATAGTAGAATCTTGAAACCCTCTCAGCTCTCAGCTGTGGCAAGAAAGACCTGCAGATCCTTGGACGTCGTTGCAGAAATGGTCATGCACCCTCTTTGGGGACTGAAGGCTGGCCATCCATCCATCATCCCTTCATCCATCCTTTCATTCATCCATCCATCCATCCATCCATCCATCCACCTTTTGGATTTTTTAAATATAAATAAGCAAGCAAAGTTTTGAAAATACTGTGATTTGTTTAGATATTTGGAAATGTGGCCAATACAAAGGATTACAATAGTCAAGCCCAATACATGGATTAGTGTTTCAGTGTCAGTAACACTGAGGAAGGGTGAGAAGGTAAGCAATGCCAAGGAGAAGGAAAATGCAGAACCAGAGAGCTAATATAGAGCTGAAAGCAGACTGATCAAAGGTAACACCTAAATTACGGACCACTATTGAAGGCACTGGACCCTATTCACATCAACTTCACATCAACTTCTTCAACGACTTCTGGTTCCAGTCGTTAATGACCCTGTTTATATTGGAAAGGTAACAGAAAGGTAATGCAAAGAGGATATAGCTTCTCAGGGGGAATGATACTAGGTTACATTTAGTTTTTTTTACGTTACTTAGCAGACACTTTTGGCCAAAGCGATGTGCAAGTAAGGTAAATAGCACATTAACATCCATGCTCCATTGAACCTTTGAAGGTCCATCATAAGGATGTCCATCTTCTCGGTGCTACAGTCCCCATACTACCAGCTAAAACAGAGGTAGGCAGCCCTGATGTGGAGTGCTGGTATCCAGCAGATGTTACATCCTGTCTGTTGAGTTACTATGTACCTGAAATCAGCTGTGGTTCATCAGAGACCAGGTTGAATGGAAAACGTGCTGGATACCTGCAGTCCAGAATGAGTCTTGCCCTCCCCTGAACTAAGCTATCGAAGGGGTAGATAATTATACAGATAATTAGTTATTTTATTTGACAAATTCAAAATTCACTCATAGTCAATTACAGCCATATTCATGGATACATATACGGAACTCTCTTTACACTGTAAATACAGTAGGGCTATACATCCATCCACAATCCAGGAGTTACACTTGGCAAACAGAGTCCTACACCGTTCCTGTCTGGAGATTATAAAGGCTGGGTTTGTTATTCCACGATGTGGGCAGATGGTATCTCCCTACCCTCATCTCAGGTGTTCCGTTATCCTCAGGTGAAAGAAAGATGATCTGGCAACATTTTGAATAATTGCGTTAATGAGTCTTGTTTATACAGCTCTGATCACTTTAGCTACTGGGACTTTGGGAGGAATCCTGCACAGCACAGGCAGAATATGTAACTCTATGAGCGCGGGGGGGGCAGGACTGACACCCCACTCTTCCCACTGCAGTACCATGCTGACCTACAGTAAACACGGAAGTTAGCCTCAAAACAGAGATGGCTAACCCATCCGTCGGTGTGTTTCCTGAATGATCATCAGATGATTAATGGATAATACTTTAATACAGTCCAATAGCCACACCTGTGCTTTTAAATATTACATCCTGTAACACATTCTTTATCAAAGGGTGGGTAACCCTAACCCATTAGTGTGTTAAGGGACCATTTTCATTGTGTCACAGAGCATGTGGTTAAAGATATTTTGTTTTTTTCTTTCTCTTTTTATAATGCATCCTTTTTTGTGCTTTACCAGTGCATGAAGGCATTGTGCTACTGTTACAGCAATATCTTCTGCTTAACATTACTACGCTATTCTTTTGTGAAATATATTTGGTTTAAACATTTGGGTCGTGACTTAATGAGCAACAAAAAATGTGGGTCCTGAGGCTGAAGCAGCCAAGAAGCACTGCTGTAAGAGGTGACTGCTGTAAGAGGTGACTGCTGTACGAGGTGACTGCTGTAAGTGGTGACTGCTATAAGAGGTGACTTCTGTAAGAGGTGACTGCTGTAAGAGGTGACTTGTGTAAGAGGTGACTTCTGTAAGAGGTGACTGCTGTACGAGATGACTGCTGTAAGTGGTGACTGCTGTACGAGGTGACTGCTGTAAGTGGTGACTGCTGTAAGAGGTGACTGCTGTAAGAGGTGAGCTACAGTGAAATGTGAAAAAGGAGCACATTACCTCTGAAAGTGAGTTTGAGGTAGCTGAATGTCATATACGGTATTATTGTTTACAGATGTGAGATAATATATGATACTACGTATTAGTTTTACTATTGGGGTCTTATACTTTACGCACATCTGTACAGCTGTCAGTGATCTTCAGTCCATGTTGTTCAACCGCTATGCCTCTGTCAAGGCTGTAGAAAGCACGATATGTAAATCTGCGTGTGAACTCTGGGAAATCAGGAACAGATCCAAGCCCATGCAAATAAACACAAGGAAACGCCAGATGTGGCTGCGGTTAATTTCCTGTGGGTTTTTAAGGAGAAATATTGATTATTTCAATTGTAACATAAGTAACTCCTTGTCTAAATTACATGTCCATTAATTTGTTATCAGGAAAAATACGTTCATAATTGACATGTCAGAGTCATGACAGGTTTCACTGGTTTTTCTTCTCAAGTGATGAGAGCTGTATAAACAAAGCCCATGAACAGAAATATTCATAATTCACGTTAGATCATTTTTGTTTCATCTGAAGAATATGGAATATCTGAGCCAATGGTGTGAGATGGTGTCCTCCATGGTGTGGAATAATGGACCCTGCCTTTGTAAGGTTACTGTAAATCTCTTTCTGTGCTGCTTTCTGTGTGTAATTCTGGGTCGTTAAAGAGACTTCAGTTGGTACAGAATACTTTAATCAGAGTATCTACCAAGACCAAGAAATTCGATCATATTAGACCATTTCTGTCTTCGTTGCATTTGCTTTCTGTTATATTTCATATTGATTTCAGGATACTATTACTAACCCTTTATAGCCCTGAATAGCTTTTCCCCAGATTACTGTCATTTGCTTCCCCATCGAGGGGCAGGCTACCTATTAGTTATCTGTTAGAGTGGGAAAAGCTACACTGGCCTGCAGATGATTCTGCTTACAGAGCTCCTCCCCGATGGAATGTCTCCAGCTAGTGTGCCATCATTATTGTTTAAGTCCAGGATAAAGATATACTTGTTCAGTTCAGTGTATTGGGACCCTAGTTCTAGGCAGTCACTGGCCCCAGCAAGGGTTACAGTCTGAGGCGCAGCACTGGCTGGGGATCAGTGTCATCTACTGATGAGTGGCATAAACAGTACTGCTATCACTGTGACTAGCTTCATGATGACGTGTTATTGCAGCACTAGCTGGGGATCAGTGTCATCTACTGATGAGTGGCATAAACTGTACTGCTATCACTGTGACTAGCTACATGATGATGTGTTATTGCAGCACTGGCTGGGGATCAGTGTCATCTACTGATGAGCGGCATAAACAGTACTGCTATCACTGTGACTAGCTTCATGATGACGTGTGTTATTACTGACATTATTATACATATAACTCAGTTTTTATTATTGATTTTGTTATTTTACCAGTAGTATATTTCCTTTTACTTCCATTGAACATTTGCCTCTCATATCCAAAAATACATTTTTACAGGTAAAAAAAAAGATATCCATGATTTACTTTTCAATATTAAAAACTCGTATTGCATATTTACATCTTAATGTTTACTAGTCAAAAATTCAGGTCCATATATCCAAAATTCAGTCTTTACAAGTAAATATATACATATATCTGGCATTATATCTTAGAGATCTGATATAACATGCCTTGAATGTGAATGTCTACAAGTAACAGAACTGCAAATATCTGCAATGACATTTCTACTAGTCAAAACAGAATTATGGATGAGTGGATCTTGTATTTTTTTACTAATCAAAGTTAAAATGTATATATCTACAATATAAATTTTTACTAATAAGGACTGAATTATATGGTACCTACAGCATGAATAAAATTTTGGATATGTGAGGCAAAAGTTCAATGAAGGCAAAGGAAATATATTACTAGTAAAAACTGAGTTATAGGTAAATAGAGTTACAGATATCTATATATAAAGTTATAGTTATAGAATTTTTGCTAGCAGCAATACAGTTCTTATTTGTAAAAATGATGATTTGTACTAGCCTAAACGGAACTACAGATATCTGGAATTTGTATTCTGAAGAGTAAAGACAATTATAGTTAAAATTTTATTTTAATGGTAGAAATCAAGTCATGACAACTAAACCTTATACTATTGAAAGCCAGTTTGATTGTAATTGTAATATATGACTAGTAAAACTGTTATATATATCTGTAAAACTTTTTGTATAGTACAAATACAGTTCTTACTATTGGTGATTATAATTTTTAAGAGTAGAAATTGAATAAAAGGTGTCTAGAATTGCATACTCTTACTGCTAAAAAAAATTGTTAGCAAAAGCTGTTTCTAATCATATTAGTACTAACCCATTAAATCTCAAAGAAGGAGTAATGTTTTTTAGTTTAAATATTTCTTGGAAGAACAGCACAGGTGGTTGACAATATTCAGAAAAATATCACGCGGTAGGCCTATGTCTTTAGGATAAGGGATTACAGGAAATAGAAGGACGTTTGGTTACGTGCGGCTATAGATAGACAGGACGGGACAGGTAGTTTGGTCACGCGGAGAACGGTCGCATAGCAACAGTGTAGCCCAGGAACTGGACACTGTTTGTACCTCTTAATGACAGGTAATATATATAAAAAAAATAGTTTCACAAAAATAACAGATTACGACATGCATTACGGAGCTGACATCTGCCTGCCTCGGAAGAAAAAAGTGGTTCATTCCTTTCGGTGAGTATTTTATGTTTTTTTTTAAATAAAAATACTTTGTTGTAGAGAAGAAAGTAAAAACTCAGAAAAGTAATATGTAAATAGCCGTGTAGCCACGAGAAGACATCATGCTGCAAAGAGCGTATTTTCTGTCATTTCAAATATAACATAGTTTTGTCAGACAAAGAAAAACACCCGTCGACTTTTTCGTATTTTTTGTCCTGAAATTCACCATCTCTCTCCATCTATTTCAGTTCCAACACACACAGAATATTTGATGAAAATGTACCAGATACGCTGGACGCAGATAAGATTTATAACCATCACGCGTACCAAAGAAGAACCTCGGAAGAAATAAATCAGCTCAAAACACACAATATCCCTCATCCGCGAAACGCGAAATACATACGAAGCAACGTGAGGTTCCTTAACGAGCCAGTGGCGTACATAGACACAGCACAGGTAACGTTCGCATTAAATTTATAGTAAATATTCAATGCATTTTAATATAAAATTTTTAATTTTATTATATTATGAATAACGTCCTTTAAATAGCAAGCATAAATATATAGCATATATAGAATATATTTTTCTGGACATTTTCTTATATGATGCCTATATGGATACATTTTGCAATGTGAATACATCCTTCATATTAAAAATGCTGGACTTCATTAAGTTTTGAAAGACTTTTTTAAACGACTTTAAACTGCAGTCGGCCCTACAAGCAGTCTTTCAAATCTGGGGGGTTAGTGGCAGGATTGACACTTCAACCACTGTAAAAAATTCCCACAGCAGACAGGACCCTTTTCTGCTCTCCATGGGTGTAGTTCTGCTGCAGCAGCCCACAGGAAGGCTGCACACGTCATGAAGGGGATGAGTGAAAGCCCTTGGGAGCGTCATCCCTGGAAGAGTTGAAACCACTGGAGAGCAAATGGGGTCAGGCCTGTTGGTAATTTGAACTGTTGTGGGGCTGAAGCCTTGCTGGCTGTACAGTAGCACTTGGGTCCTAATCTGAGGCAGCCCATCCAGGTAGATGACTGGGCATGATGACCATCTTCCTCTGTTTTTGGAGGGGCTTCGTAAACTTTGCATTTCAGTGGTGGCACTCTCCGAGTTAAAGAGATCATGGTGGGGGCAGATCTCTGTAGGTGGGCACACCTATTATCCGTCTGGTTGCTTCGATGTTTGCTGTGATGGATCAGCTGCTCCCGATGGTGCGCAATGTCACTCCTTCCAACGAGGGTATTATGAGACTCAGGCTTAGTGAATTCTCCGACTGTGCTAAGTGATGAGAGAGACTGGTATCATGCCTCTGGACATGAGTGATTTTACTGTGTCCAGTAGCACTGACAGGGTTGGCTATAAGGATTGTGTTGGTCCCCACGGGCCTGGCAACTATGGTGAAAGTGGCTCCATGTTCCTTGACTTTGAAAAAGGTCAGGGCTTATGGGTCTCTGGACCCGTGTTTCAGCGTCCTGAGCTGCATTGTTGGACTTCATACCCCAATACTGATGGTGCAGTGAAGGTGATTGATCACATCCATATGGGCTGATGCTAGATGCTCCTATAGACTGCATGGTCTACAGAAGAAATTTGTGAATTCTGACCACAGACTTGTCGTTGCTACTCTGAAGATTCAGCTTATGTCCAGTTGGTTACCACCTATTAGGTGAAGACTCCAAGATTAGGCTGTTTGAAATAAGTTTGCATGTAGTTTGTGTGAGGAACTTGCAGATTTGGGTGCTACTTCCAATTGTAATGCGATGTGGGAGACCTTCCAAAACAAGACCCTGAAGGTTACTGAGGGTTGTGTTGGTATTGCTGGTGTTCCCAGAAGGAGGTACAGTATTTCATCTGGCAGGGCACCCTGGGTATTATCAAGATGGGTTGCAGTGCACAGCTTGATGGCAACTCCACTCTGTACTGGGAGCAAGTTACATACCATCTATGGTCTAGTGACCCATGCGTTCAGCTTACAGAGGAATTGAAGCATTACACACATCCAAATCTGTTCCTAGGAGAGTCACAGTATAAGTGGATGATGGAATGGACCTTACAGATTACACAGCAGTTGTGGGCCAGCTACTCTAAGCAGTTGTTTAAAGTTGATCCTCCAACTACGATTAGTTACATCAAAAGTGTTGGGGTAGTTTGTAAACCTGTTACATATATGTAAATGTGTGTGTATGTGTCTGCAGACTTGTCTCGAATTGAAAATCTCACTTCAGCCAGCTGACTAAAACTGGCAACCCTGACTTCTAGAAGCCACCTGACACATTACCTTGTTCCTTTTTCTGTTTATAGCATTAAATATGTAAATCATGATTAGGGGTCCAGACAGCATAGCTGCTGATTCCCTATTGTTTTGTCCTGATTATTATATTTATATTTATGCAGCAGCAGTATTATATATCGTTTACACCTTTGACCTTAGCAGTTTAATGGGTGGGCCAAGGAAGCTGAGATGAATGTGAAGTCCACGGCGCCATACAGCAGAGACAGCACTCAGAGGAGTGACTTCCAGGCCTGCCCTGGAACCCTTGCAGCCTGCACCAGATATGGAATGAATCCCAATAAGATTCCGGCATCTGGCATTGGTAAGGAATAATCTGCTATTGCCAAATATGAGATGCTGGTAAATAGTTTTTTTTACAAACCTTAGTGTTCATATCCGGCTATACAGTCCTTACCTTTTCTTCCATTATTGGTAAATCCTAATCTGGAAAGGTCAGATTTAAAATATTCCATACATAATCTGTTCACTTAGGTTTTGAAACAATCCATAAGCTCTGTGGTTCAATTTTCAGAGGCATTTAAATACATAAATATGATGTTTGCCCATATTCAATATAGTTTTGGGAGTTTCAGAAATGAAACCGTGACCTAGGAGTAACGGTAAGCCTAATACAAGGACCATAAGAAGTTAAAAGTGTCAGTATCCTTCATTAGTCATCATTTTGTGCAGTGGTACCAGTGCATGCTCCCCAACCGGACCTGACCTGAATTAAAAAGCAAAAGGTGCCAAAGGTCTCGTATTTAGCTTAGTGACTTATGGATCTGGTTAGGGCTGGGTAGGAGCTAAGGCTGTCATTGCTGGGATTCTCCCTTTGTTTGTTTTATTGTGTCTATTTGGTTAAGTTTAGTTAAAAATAATTAAATAAATGTACACAAAAAAATAAATAAAAACTTCTTCTTATGTCATGAAAAATGTTGTTCGTAGTGCAAAAGAAAAATAAATATGTATTTTACTTATTGTGTAAATAGAATAGAAGTAACCATCTGCTTATAATTCTGCAAAGATTCTGCAAATTGTCACATCAGTGGAATGTATGAAAAATGAATAAGTAAACCTTTAGACTTACATAGCATAACAAGCAGAACTGTCACATTTCCACAGTTCATATAAATGACATTTTAAAACATTAAAACAAAGAAACACAGCTAACCACCTAACTGTTAGGGGAATTTTGCAATAAATGAATAGGTGTAGTTAAAGTTGTGGTCAGAAGTTTATGTACACTCATCTGGAACACGCATGTCATATTAATTTTGGGCCATTAAAGATTTATTTAAACCAATCTTTTCCAGGGTGTAATGATTATACAATATGCATTATTGCATCTCATTATTGCATCTTGATTTTTGGAGACAAGAATTGGGTGCCCAAGTTTGAATTTATTTTGGATTTTCTGCAATCCACAGGGTCAAAATTATACATACACGCTCCAGTATATTCCTACATTTGCCTAAATATTTAAATAAATGGTGCAGAAGGTTCTAGAATGTCTTTTAACTTGACAAGGCCTAAGCCTATTAACTTCTCATTAATGATCATGATTGACTGCAGCTGGTAGTTTCTCTTTGCCAGCATAAAAAGGCTTTGTTTGACAGCATTCGTTGGATTGACTAATACTCTGAACAATGGAAAAGTCCAAGGAACTCAGTGAAGATCTAAGAAGGAGATTTGTAGATTTACACGAGTTTGGAAAGTTTTTTGGAGCCATTTCTAAGTAACTGAGGATTCCAAGATCTTCAATGATTGTATTTAAGTACAGTTGAGGCCAAAATTATTACCCCCCCCTGGAATCATGGAACATTTTTCTAAACTTCTTCCAAAGTTTGCAACATTGATGAAATTTGATATAATCAAACATCCACCAGTGCTATTTACTAGCCTTTGATACATTTTGTAATATAAAATATATATTATATATATTACAATATATTTTAGTCTTGCTTTATATCAAATATAGTAAAAATGTGGTGGTCAAAAATATTAGGCCCATGTTAATGTTTGCTTTCAAAACACACCTACATTAATTAACCAATCAGCTTTGAAACCACACCTGTGCAATCAATTGGCTTCCTAACAACACCTGCAGTGAATTGGCTTCCTAACAACACTCAAAGCATAAAAAGACTCCCAAGGAACAGGGCTCTTGAACACATGAGAGGGACTTCTGTTACTGACCATGCCATAGACAAAGGAAATCAGTCTGGAGCTCAGAAAGAAGATAGTACAGGCTCATGATAAGGGGCAAGGCTACACTGCCATTTC